>WNGS01166147.1:12862-26067 GCA_020271785.1 Procambarus virginalis | reverse complement strand
TATCAGACTAATTTTTCATTATTGTCCCTCAGGTAATGCCACAGAACTATATTTATTTGGGACTCAGCTGTGCACATGTTTACTAGGGATCATCCCGGGATGCGTGTTTGTACATCAAGTCATTCTGCCAATATTCTACAACCTGAAAATTGTTTCTCTCAGCCAAGTAAAGTACCTTATACATTTGGCTTTATGTTATTTGTTGTGCTGCTCATAACATTTATAATTATGTTTGTTAACCAAGCCATCAGCAAACCTGTAGTATATTGTGCCTTTTGGCCTGATAATCTGGATCCAACTAATTCAAATTTCTTGGTAGACTTCGGGCTTGCTTCCTTCCATCAGATTAACTATGAGGAAGAAAAAATGTAGCCTTACAATTTTTGGATTTAAAGATCCACAGAACATAGACTACCCTAAAATGGATTTTTTTCAGGAAGGCCACTAACGTTTGCTCCTAGGTTCGTTGTTTCAATAATCATCATACTAAGGTTAAGTATTTAGAGTTTTCTTCAATGTTACTTAGTGCGTGAGTGCAGTCCTGAATTTATTGATGACGAAATGTCCCAAGTTTTATGATATTGCTACAAAGTAGTATTATCCGAGGCCTTTATTGATATAGCTCTGCATCAAGCAAGAAAGACTTTTATTATAACACTTAAACTTATTCAAAGTTTTTAACATTTATTTGTCTTACTTTATACTGAAACTTTGGCAAAGCTCTCTCAAATTTTCAGGTCTTATATATGGGAGGTATATAACAGCCTTCCAAAACGTGTTTTTACAACATTAATTCTCTATTAGTATTTATGTTGCAAAACTAGGTGATCCTCTTGTGCTCCTAGATATATTTCTAACTTTGTTCTAATGGAATGATACAAGTTTTCATTACATTATATATTATT
Source organism: Procambarus virginalis (assembly GCA_020271785.1). Taxonomy (NCBI): domain Eukaryota; kingdom Metazoa; phylum Arthropoda; class Malacostraca; order Decapoda; family Cambaridae; genus Procambarus; species Procambarus virginalis. Next base: position 25,162 of record WNGS01166147.1, on the reverse strand, counting down.
TGTTTTAAGTAAAACTAGCATAGAAAGACTAGAGCTAACCTGACACTAAGTCAGAATGATTTCATGTTGTTAAGTTAAAATTATAGTAACAATAATTGGAATAAATCAATTTGGAGAAAATATTTGGAAAAAAATCTCTCTCTCTCTCTCTGCCTGTTAGGCAAATCCGCCTTGCATACTATGCAAAAGTTTGTGGGTCTGGGAATTGGTTATGACATACTTTCAAGTCTGTTTCTTATAGTAATTACATCAAATATTATATACACTGTCAATTGCATAATGGGTCTTTATTGTATAATAAATTCCTAATTTGAATTGTCTCCGTTGTCAATGGAATTTAATATATAAATATTTACATTAAGAATGTGTGTGTGTGTGTGTGTGTGTGTGTGTGTGTGTGTGTGTGTGTGTGTGTGTGTGTGTGTGTGTGTGTGTGTGTGTGTAGCGAGTTTGACAATGCGTGTCTTTTTGTAAAGTTTGCTTAATATACATATATCTTCTGTTATAATGAGGGTATAGGATGAAAGTTCCGTCACAACTAAGATCCCGTTGTTGGCCAAACTTAATGCTTCACTTGTAGTAAATTACATTAATATACTGTAATAGGTCGGAGTGAGGGGACAACACCCAATGTCAATGAATTACATCGTCCCAGCAACTTGCCTCACAAGTTACCTAATTTTATCCTACCCATATATGCTTTGCTGTGGTGAAATAAATATAAATTGGCCAGAAGTAAAGCTGATGTTAAGACCAACAGTCTGAAGTTTGTAACTGCAAACATTGGCTTCATATTATTTTGTACATATGTCGGTTTTTAGATTAATATATTTTTTTAGTTTCGATAATTTTTTTCCCTGACAAATATAACAATAATATGAACAAGCTAAATTCAAATGAATATCAGGAATTGTCACAAAACTTTTTACCAAACTATATTGACTTAGGTTAACCCTAACGCCAAGTTTGCTTCGGTGAGGAGACGTATTGATCCCACACTCCAGTGATAACCTAATTATTGCACTCACACTCCAGTGATAACCTAATTACTGCACTCACACTCCAGTGATAACCTTATTATTGCACTCACACTCCAGTGATAACCTTATTATTGCACTCACACTCCAGTGATAACCTAATTACTGCACTCACACTCCAGTGATAACCTTATTATTGCACTCATACTCCAGTGATACCTAATTACTGCACTCACACTCCAGTGATAACCTAATTACTGCACTCACACTCCAGTGATAACCTAATTATTGCACTCACACTCCAGTGATAACCTAATTACTGCACTCATACTCCAGTGATAACCTAATTACTGCACTCACACTCCAGTGATAACCTAATTATTGCACTCATACTCCAGTGATAACCTAATTATTGCACTCATACTCCAGTGATAACCTAATTACTGCACTCACACTCCAGTGATAACCTAATTATTGCACTCATACTCCAGTGATAACCTAATTATTGCACTCACACTCCAGTGATAACCTTATTATTGCACTCACACTCCAGTGATAACCTAATTACTGCACTCATACTCCAGTGATAACCTAATTACTGCACTCACACTCCAGTGATAACCTCATTATTGCACTCATACTCCAGTGATAACCTTATTATTGCACTCATACTCCAGTGATAACCTAATTACTGCACTCACACTCCAGTGATAACCTAATTACTGCACTCACACTCCAGTGATAACCTAATTATTGTAATCAGTTCTCAGTCCATGATGAGTCGCACTCAACTCTTACTCACCTCATTATTACGCCGTACGTTATTACGTTCCTAGATCATACCGAGTATAGTGGCCGTATTGTGCTGACGACCGTGAAAATGCTCTGATAATATATTATGTTTGTCATTATATTAAATTATATAATTCTTACATTTCTGTCTTGTCAGTACATAGAGAAGCGCTACAAGTCACGTGCCCTGAGGATGCTGGTGACGGGTTGCCAGCTGCTCATGATGTTCTTCTACTTAGGTATCTGTCTGTACACTCCGTCCTTGGCTCTGTCCACCGTCACCAACCTCTCCACCACAGCCTCAATGGTTATCATGGGCTCCGTCTGCACCTTTTATATAACAATTGTAAGTGTGGAGACCAATTTGATACTGCAATACCTATTTCTTAATTATTTTTAACACTAAATAGCAAATAAATGCACACTGAACAAAATTATATCAATAATATATTTATCTCTTGAGTAAATACTAAAAATTCTAAAATTAATGTGATTACCTGCCCACAATTCCCTATGTAAACAGTCGCCTCAGGCCAGGCATCGGTCAAGGTCTCTCCGTCTACCAGTCATGAATAAATACTTTATATATTCTCTAAGTTATGAGAAGGAGGTGGTGGAGCATCTCATAGTGAGAACAGTACAGAGCCCACCGCCGGCCAGTGCTGGAGAGCAGACTGGAGGTCAGAGCTTGTAAAGAGGTCATTATACGAGTACCGGAATTGTGCTCAACTTCAAAGCATGTGACCGGAAGGCAGGAGGGAGATGAGAGTCGGTGCAAGTGGGTAAGAAGTGGGATTCGAGCACATTCACCATTGACAACGACTTAGCCAATACTGAACCATGTAGATGAAGGACGATGAATTTACCCGCAGTCTTGAGAACCGTCTCCCAGATGCGAGGTAAAAGGAGTTAACAGTGAGAGTGGAAACTCTCAGGTTCAGCAGGACTTATAACCATACGGCCCACAACACACGCTTTCTTCCACAAAACTTAAAGCGCTTCTCGTCAGAAGCGTTCAAACACCCCCAGGAAAGAGGACAATGCAGGATAAAGAGTGAAAAGAAAATATGAAAAATGATCGCTTAACTGTGGCAGGTGTAACAGCTAGTATGCTCTCCTTAACCTCTGGCAGGTATAACAGCTAGTCTGCTCTCCTTAACCTCTGGCAGGTGTAACAGCTAGTCTGCTCTCCTTAACCTCTGGCAGGTGTAACAGCTAGTCTGCTCTCCTTAACCTGTGGCAGGTGTAACAGCTAGTATGCTCTCCTTAACCTCTGGCAGGTATAACAGCTAGTCTGCTCTCCTTAACCTCTGGCAGGTGTAACAGCTAGTCTGCTCTCCTTAACCTGTGGCAGGTGTAACAGCTAGTCTGCTCTCCTTAACCTCTGGCAGGTATAACAGCTAGTCTGCTCTCCTTAATCTCTGGCAGGTGTAACAGCTAGTCTGTTCTCCTTAATCTCTGGCAGGTGTAACAGCTAGTCTGTTCTCCTTAATCTCTGGCAGGTGGAAAAGCTAGTCTGTTCTCCTTAATCTCTGGCAGGTGTAACAGCTAGTCTGTTCTCCTTAATCTCTGGCAGGTGTAACAGCTAGTCTGTTCTCCTTAATCTCTGGCAGGTGGAAAAGCTAGTCTGTTCTCCTTAATCTCTGGCAGGTGTAACAGCTAGTCTGTTCTCCTTAATCTCTGGCAGGTGTAACAGCTAGTCTGTTCTCCTTAATCTCTGGCAGGTGGAAAAGCTAGTCTGCTAACAAATGGGAAGACAAATTTTGAATTATAACAACTCTTCATGGTGATGTGAAGGCCGTGGTGTACACACATGTGGTGCTGACAGTGTACATGTACTCACATTATCCACAGGGGGGAGTGAAGGCCGTGGTGTACACAGATGTGATGCTGACAGTGTACATGTACTCACATTATCCACAGGGGGGAGTGAAGGCCGTGGTGTACACAGATGTGATGCTGACAGTGTACATGTACTCACATTATCCACAGGGGGGAGTGAAGGCCGTGGTGTACACACATGTGTGCTGACAGTGTACATGTACTCACATTATCCACAGGGGGAGTGAAGGCCGTGGTGTACACAGATGTGGTGCAGACTCTGCTCATGTTCGGTGGGGTGTTGCTGGTGGTCACCATCACCTGTGTTGACCTTGGTGGTGTCGGTAATGTTTGGGCTCTTGCTGACCAAGGCTCCAGGATCGAGTTCTTCAAGTGAGTTGGTGCCTTTATTACTAATATTGTCTCTTAAGTCATTGCTTCCTATATAAATCCCATTGGTGCGCTGCTAAACCTGTTGCATAACTATGTATATTATTGATATGCAGGCAATGAGTCCCAATAACGTGGCTGAAGTATGTTGACCAATCGACACACTAGAAAATGAAGGGACAACGACATTTCGGTCCGTCCTGGACCATTCTCAAGCCGATTGTCAAGTACATTCGATTGAGAATGGTCCAGGACGGACCGAAATGTCGTCGTTCCTGCATTTTCTTGTGTGTGGATTGGTCAACATATGTATATTACTGTAATGCACATCAGCTTCTGTAACCGTAAGTCTTCTAATTTCTTTGTAAGGTGTACAATATTTCTTCGTTATGTGGCTTTTATCATGCCGAATTACTGAACATCTGTCAACACAAGTTATAGCCAAGGTCTACCAATATTCGTTGATAGAAAACATTACTTGTTATAACATTGTAATGTACGGTCTTTCCATACAAAGCTGTATGTAATTTCTTTTGGATTTTATTTATAATTTGTTTACAAAATATTGCCAATAACTATTGTTATACCACTATTGTTTTTTAGAAACTGCTGATCAATCCAATCTCTGTTATTGTTGTTGTTGCATATGTAATGTTTCCTAGGTCGATTTTATCTATTGCAATCTGCCTTGAACACTAGCTATCTTTAAACTAACATAAATAACTAACAATAGTTACCTAACCTTTCTACACTAATATTACTCTGATGTTCTTAACTCTTTCCAATGTTGAAGTTGGTTGTCCGTTTCCCTAATGGTCTTCCTGCTCCCCCAGTGTGTTCTTTTCACGAACGGAACACCTTCACGGTACATCTCAGAGCGCCACTGTGCTGCTCTTATTTACAGCTTACAGATAAAACATCAAACAAACATGTCTATGAATTCACACAAGTTGGCAGTATAACACACCTTGCTGTGGTCCCTATGTGTGACTCATGTGACGGTCTACTGTGTGACCCATGTGACGGTCTACTGTGTGACCCATGTGACGGTCTACTGTGTGACCCATGTGACGGTCTACTGTGTGACCCATGTGACGGTCCACTGTGTGACCCATGTGACGGTCTACTGTGTGACACATGTGACGGTCTACTGTGTGACCGACGTGACTGTCGACTGTGTGACCCATGTGACGGTCCACTGTGTGACTCATGTGACGGTCTACTGTGTGACCCATGTGACGGGCTACTGTGTGACCCACGTGACGGTCTACTGTGTGACCCATGTGACGGTCTACTGTGTGACCCATGTGACGGTCTACTGTGTGACCCATGTGACGGTCTACTGTGTGACCCATGTGACGGTCTACTGTGTGACCCATGTGACGGTCTACTGTGTGACCCATGTGACGGTCTACTGTGTGACCCATGTGACGGTCTACTGTGTGACCCATGTGACGGTCTACTGTGTGTGACCCATGTGACGGTCTACTGTGTGACTCATGTGACGGTCTACTGTGTGACCCATGTGACGGTCTACTGTGTGACCCATGTGACGGTCTACTGTGTGACTCATGTGACGGTCTACTGTGTGACCCATGTGACGGTCTACTGTGTGACCCATGTGACGGTCTACTGTGTGACCCATGTGACGGTCTACTGTGTGACCCATGTGACGGTCTACTGTGTGACCCATGTGACGGTCTACTGTGTGACCCATGTGACGGTCTACTGTGTGACCCATGTGACGGTCTACTGTGTGACCCATGTGACGGTCTACTGTGTGACCCATGTGACGGTCTACTGTGTGACCCATGTGACGGTCTACTGTGTGTGACCCATGTGACGGTCTACTGTGTGACCCATGTGACGGTCTACTGTGTGACTCATGTGACGGTCTACTGTGTGACCCATATGACGGTCTACTGTGTGACCCATGTGACGGTCTACTGTGTGACCCATGTGACGGTCTACTGTGTGACCCATGTGACGGTCTACTGTGTGACCCATGTGACGGTCTACTGTGTGACCCATGTGACGGTCTACTGTGTGACTCATGTGACGGTCTACTGTGTGACCCATGTGACGGTCTACTGTGTGACTCATGTGACGGTCTACTGTGTGACTCATGTGACGGTCTACTGTGGACCCATGTGACGGTCTACTGTGTGACTCAAGTGACGGTCTACTGTGTGACCCATGTGACGGTCTACTGTGTGACTCATGTGACGGTCTACTGTGTGACCCATGTGACGGTCTACTGTGTGACCCATGTGACGGTCTACTGTGTGACCCATGTGACGAGCTACTGTGTGACCGACGTGACTGTCGACTGTGTGACCCATGTGACGGTCTACTGTGTGACCCATGTGACGGGCTACTGTGTGACCCATGTGACGGTCTACTGTGTGACTCATGTGACGGTCTACTGTGTGTCCCATGTGACGCTCTACTGTGTGACCCATGTGACGGTCTACTGTGTGACCCATGTGACGGTCTACTGTGTGACCCATGTGACGGGCTACTGTGTGTGACCCATGTGACGGTCTACTGTGTGACCCATGTGACGGTCTACTGTGTGACCCATGTGACGGTCTACTGTGTGACCCATGTGACGGGCCACTGTGTGACCCATGTGACGGTCTACTGTGTGTGACCCATGTGACGGTCTACTGTGTGACTCATGTGACGGGCTACTGTGTGACCCATGTGACGGGCTACTGTGTGACCCATGTGACGGTCTACTGTGTGACTCATGTGACGGTCTACTGTGTCCCATGTGATGGTCTACTGTGTGACCCATGTGACGGTCTACTGTGTGACTCATGTGACAGTCTACTGTGTGACCCATGTGACGGTCTACTGTGTGACTCATGTGACGGTCTACTGCGTGTCCCATGTGACGGTCTACTGTGTGACCCATGTGACGGTCTACTGTGTAACCCATGTGACTTGCTACTGTGTGTGACCCATGTGACGGTCTACTGTGTGACCCATGTGACGGGTTACTGTGTGACCCATGTGACGGTCTACTGTGTGACCCATGTGACGGGCTACTGTGTGTGACCCATGTGACGGTCTACTGTGTGACCCATGTGACGGTCTACTGTGGGACCCATGTGACGGGCTACTGTGTGTGACTCATGTGATGGTCTACTGTGTGACCCATGTGACGGTCTAATGTGTGACCCATGTGACGGGCCACTGTGTGACCCATGTGACGGTCTACTGTGTGTGACCCATCTGACGGTCTACTGTGTGACTCATGTGACGGGCTACTGTGTGACCCATGTGACGGGCTACTGTGTGACCCATGTGACGGGCTACTGTGTGACCCATGTGACGGTCTACTGTGTGACTCATGTGACGGTCTACTGTGTGTCCCATGTGACGCTCTACTGTGTGACCCATGTGACGGTCTACTGTGTGACCCATGTGACGGTCTACTGTGTGACCCATGTGACGGGCTACTGTGTGTGACCCATGTGACGGTCTACTGTGTGACCCATGTGACGGTCTACTGTGTGACCCATGTGACGGTCTACTGTGTGACCCATGTGACGGTCTACTGTGTAACCCATGTGACTTGCTACTGTGTGTGACCCATGTGACGGTCTACTGTGTGACCCATGTGACGGGTTACTGTGTGACCCATGTGACGGTCTACTGTGTGACCCATGTGACGGGCTACTGTGTGTGACCCATGTGACGGTCTACTGTGTGACCCATGTGACGGTCTACTGTGGGACCCATGTGACGGGCTACTGTGTGTGACTCATGTGATGGTCTACTGTGTGACCCATGTGACGGTCTAATGTGTGACCCATGTGACGGGCCACTGTGTGACCCATGTGACGGTCTACTGTGTGTGACCCATGTGACGGTCTACTGTGTGACTCATGTGACGGGCTACTGTGTGACCCATGTGACGGGCTACTGTGTGACCCATGTGACGGTCTACTGTGTGACTCATGTGACGGTCTACTGTGTCCCATGTGATGGTCTACTGTGTGACCCATGTGACGGTCTACTGTGTGACTCATGTGACAGTCTACTGTGTGACCCATGTGACGGTCTACTGTGTGACTCATGTGACGGTCTACTGCGTGTCCCATGTGACGGTCTACTGTGTGACCCATGTGACGGTCTACTGTGTAACCCATGTGACTTGCTACTGTGTGTGACCCATGTGACGGTCTACTGTGTGACCCATGTGACGGGTTACTGTGTGACCCATGTGACGGTCTACTGTGTGACCCATGTGACGGGCTACTGTGTGTGACCCATGTGACGGTCTACTGTGTGACCCATGTGACGGTCTACTGTGGGACCCATGTGACGGGCTACTGTGTGTGACTCATGTGATGGTCTACTGTGTGACCCATGTGACGGTCTAATGTGTGACCCATGTGACGGGCCACTGTGTGACCCATGTGACGGTCTACTGTGTGTGACCCATCTGACGGTCTACTGTGTGACTCATGTGACGGGCTACTGTGTGACCCATGTGACGGGCTACTGTGTGACCCATGTGACGGGCTACTGTGTGACCCATGTGACGGTCTACTGTGTGACTCATGTGACGGTCTACTGTGTGTCCCATGTGACGCTCTACTGTGTGACCCATGTGACGGTCTACTGTGTGACCCATGTGACGGTCTACTGTGTGACCCATGTGACGTCTACTGTGTGACCCATGTGACGGTCTACTGTGTGACCCATGTGACGGTCTACTGTGTAACCCATGTGACTTGCTACTGTGTGACCCATGTGACGGTCTACTGTGTGACCCATGTGACGGGTACTGTGTGACCCATGTGACGGTCTACTGTGTGACCCATGTGACGGGCTACTGTGTGACCCATGTGACGGTCTACTGTGTGACCCATGTGACGGTCTACTGTGGGACCCATGTGACGGTCTACTGTGTGTGACTCATGTGACGGTCTACTGTGTGACCCATGTGACGGTCTACTGTGTGACCCATGTGACGGGCTACTGTGTGACCCATGTGACGGTCTACTGTGTGTGACCCATGTGACGGTCTACTGTGTGACTCATGTGACGGGCTACTGTGTGACCCATGTGACGGTCTACTGTGTGACCCATGTGACGGTCTACTGTGTGACTCATGTGACGGTCTACTGTGTGACCCATGTGACGGTCTACTGTGTGACTCATGTGACGGTCTACTGTGTCCCATGTGATGGTCTACTGTGTGACCCATGTGACGGTCTACTGTGTGACTCATGTGACAGTCTACTGTGTGACCCATGTGACGGTCTACTGTGTGACTCATGTGACGGTCTACTGCGTGTCCCATGTGACGGTCTACTGTGTGACCCATGTGACGGTCTACTGTGTAACCCATGTGACTTGCTACTGTGTGTGACCCATGTGACGGTCTACTGTGTGACCCATGTGACGGGTTACTGTGTGACCCATGTGACGGTCTACTGTGTGACCCATGTGACGGGCTACTGTGTGTGACCCATGTGACGGTCTACTGTGTGACCCATGTGACGGTCTACTGTGGGACCCATGTGACGGGCTACTGTGTGTGACTCATGTGATGGTCTACTGTGTGACCCATGTGACGGTCTAATGTGTGACCCATGTGACGGGCCACTGTGTGACCCATGTGACGGTCTACTGTGTGTGACCCATCTGACGGTCTACTGTGTGACTCATGTGACGGGCTACTGTGTGACCCATGTGACGGGCTACTGTGTGACCCATGTGACGGTCTACTGTGTGACCCATGTGACGGTCTACTGTGTGACCCATGTGACGGTCTACTGTGTGACCCATGTGACGGTCTACTGTGTGACCCATGTGACGGTCTACTGTGTGACCCATGTGACGGTCTACTGTGTGACCCATGTGACGGGCTACTGTGTGTGACCCATGTGACGGTCTACTGTGTGACCCATGTGACGGTCTACTGTGTGTGACCCATGTGACGGTCTACTGTGTGACTCATGTGACGGGCTACTGTGTGACCCATGTGACGGGCTACTGTGTGACCCATGTGACGGTCTACTGTGTGGGACCCATGTGACGGTCTACTGTGTGTCCCATGTGACGGGCTACTGTGTGTGACCCATGTGACGGTCTACTGTGTGACCCATGTGACGGTCTACTGTGTGTGACCCATGTGACGGTCTACTGTGTGACCCATGTGACGGTCTACTGTGTGTGACCCATGTGACGGTCTACTGTGTGACCCATGTGACGGTCTACTGTGTGACCCATGTGACGGGCTACTGTGTGACCCATGTGACGGTCTACTGTGTGACCCATGTGACGGTCTACTGTGTGTGACCCATGTGACGGTCTACTGTGTGACCCATGTGACGGTCTACTGTGTGTGACCCATGTGACGGTCTACTGTGTGACCCATGTGACGGTCTACTGTGTGTGACCATGTGACGGTCTACTGTGTGACTCATGTGACGGGCTACTGTGTGACCCATGTGACGGGCTACTGTGTGACCCATGTGACGGGCTACTGTGTGACCCATGTGACGGTCTACTGTGTGTGACCCATGTGACGGTCTACTGTGTGACCCATGTGACGGGCTACTGTGTGACCCATGTGACGGGCTACTGTGTGACCCATGTGACGGTCTACTGTGTGACCCATGTGACGGTCTACTGTGTCCCATGTGACGGTCTACTGTGTGACCCATGTGACGGTCTACTGTGTGACCCATGTGACGGTCTACTGTGTGACCCATGTGACGGTCTACTGTGTGTCCCATGTGACGGTCTACTGTGTGACCCATGTGACGGTCTACTGTGTGACCCATGTGACGGCTACTGTGTGTGACCCATGTGACGGTCTACTGTGTGACCCATGTGACGGTCTACTGTGTGACCCATGTGACGGTCTACTGTGTGACCCATGTGACGGGCTACTGTGTGACCCATGTGACGGTCTACTGTGTGACCCATGTGACGGTCTACTGTGTGACCCATGTGACGGTCTACTGTGTAACCCATGTGACTTGCTACTGTGTGTGACCCATGTGACGGTCTACTGTGTGACCCATGTGACGGGTACTGTGTGACCCATGTGACGGTCTACTGTGTGACCCATGTGACGGGCTACTGTGTGTGACCCATGTGACGGTCTACTGTGTGACCCATGTGACGGTCTACTGTGGGACCCATGTGACGGGCTACTGTGTGTGACTCATGTGATGGTCTACTGTGTGACCCATGTGACGGTCTAATGTGTGACCCATGTGACGGGCCACTGTGTGACCCATGTGACGGTCTACTGTGTGTGACCCATCTGACGGTCTACTGTGTGACTCATGTGACGGGCTACTGTGTGACCCATGTGACGGGCTACTGTTTGACCCATGTGACGGTCTACTGTGTGACTCATGTGACAGTCTACTGTGTGACCCATGTGACGGTCTACTGTGTGACTCATGTGACGGTCTACTGTGTGTCCCATGTGACGGTCTACTGTGTGACCCATGTGACGGTCTACTGTGTGACCCATGTGACGGGCTACTGTGTGTGACCCATGTGACGGTCTACTGTGTGACCCATGTGACGGTCTACTGTGTGTGACCCATCTGACGGTCTACTGTGTGACTCATGTGACGGGCTACTGTGTGACCCATGTGACGGGCTACTGTGTGACCCATGTGACGGTCTACTGTGTGGGACCCATGTGACGGTCTACTGTGTGTCCCATGTGACGGGCTACTGTGTGTGACCCATGTGACGGTCTACTGTGTGTGACCCATGTGACGGTCTACTGTGTGACCCATGTGACGGTCTACTGTGTGTGACCCATGTGACGGTCTACTGTGTGTGACCCATGTGACGGTCTACTGTGTGACCCATGTGACGGGCTACTGTGTGACCCATGTGACGGTCTACTGTGTGACCCATGTGACGGTCTACTGTGTGTGACCCATGTGACGGTCTACTGTGTGTGACCCATGTGACGGTCTACTGTGTGTGACCCAGGTGACGGTCTACCGTGTGACCCATGTGACGGTCTACTGTGTGTGACCATGTGACGGTCTACTGTGTGACTCATGTGACGGCTACTGTGTGACCCATGTGATGGGCTACTGTGTGACCCATGTGACGGCCACTGTGTGACCCATGTGACGGTCTACTGTGTGTGACCTATCTGACGGTCTACTGTGTGACTCATGTGACGGGCTACTGTGTGACCCATGTGATGGGCTACTGTGTAACCCATGTGACGGTCAACTGTGTGACTCATGTGACGGTCTACTGTGTCCCATGTGATGGTCTACTGTGTGACTCATGTGACAGTCTACTGTGTGAC
>WNGS01166145.1:39783-50966 GCA_020271785.1 Procambarus virginalis | reverse complement strand
TGACACTGGCTTGCTGCTACTTGCTGCTACTACCACTGAACACTTGCTGCTGCTACTGCTCACGCTGAACACTTGCTGCAGCTGCTACTCACACTGAACACCTGCTGCTACTACTCACCCTGAACACTTGCTACTGCTCAAAACAAGAAAATAGCTAATCACAACGAACCTTGCTCTGCGGCTGGCCTGTGCTGCTTAGCTGCGCGCTCGTGGGCTGCTGCTGCTGTCTCTCAACCTGAACACTTGTGCTTCTGCTATTCCATGACACATTGCTGCTGCTGCTACTAGCACCACCTGAAACACTTGTTGCTTTACTGCTCACACTGGAAACACTTGCCGCTGCTGCTACTCACACTGAACACTAGTTGCTGCTGCTGAGCTACTCACCATGGGGGGGAACACTGCTGCTACTGCTCCCCATCTGCTCCAGCCACGATCACCAGGGGACTGGACACTTGCTGCTGCTACTCACATTGAACACTTGCTGCTGCTGCTCACATTAAACACTTGTTGCTGCTACTCCCACTGAACACCTGCTGCTGCTGCTTGCTGCGGCTGCCACACTGAAACCTACTGTTGCTGCTGCCGCTCACACTGAACACTTGCTGCTGTTGCTACTAGCTCCACACTGACACATTGTCTGCTGCTCTGCTTCTGCTCACATGAATCACCTTGCTGCTGCTACTGCTCTCAACACATGACACACTTTCTGCTGCTTACTTTACTCACACCTGAACTACCACCTTGCATGCGTGCTATGCTCACACTGAACACTTAGCTAGCCTACTGCTGCTTACTCACACTGGAAACACTTGGCTGGCTGCTGCTCACACTGATACACTTCTGCTCTTGCTGCTTCTGCGTACACTGAACACGTGTTGACTGCTTTGAGCTAGCTGCCACCACGGAACACTGTGCTGCTGCTACTCCACATGAACACTTGTTGCTGCTGCTACTCACACTGAACCCTTGCTGCTGCTGCTACTGACCCTGAACACTTGCTGCTGCTCGCTCCTCCCACTGAACACTTGCCGCTGCTGCTACTCACACTGAAACACTTGCTGCTGCTACTGCTCACACTGAACTCTTGCTGCTACTCACACTGAACACTTACTGCCTAGCTGCTACTCACACTGAACACTTGCTTCTGCTGCTACTCACACTGAACAACTGCTGCTGACTACTCAACACCTGAAGCACTTGCTGCTGCTACTGCTCACACTGAACAGCTGCTGCTGCTACTACAACAATGAACACTTGCTGCTGCTGCTCGCACTGAACACTTGCTGCTGCTGCTACTCACATTGAACACTTGCTGCTGCTACTCACACTGAACACTTGGTGCTGCTACTCACACTGACACTTGCTGCTTCTGCTACTCACACTGAACACTTGCTAGCTGCTACTACATTGAACACGGTTGCTGCTGCTACTGCTTACACTGAACACTTGCTGCTGCTGCTGGTGTTGTTTTTGATGTTGTTGCTGCTGCTACTCACCCTGAACACTTGCTGCTACTCACACTGAACTCTTGCTGCTACTGCTCACACTAAACACTTGTTGCTGCTGCTCACACTGATCACTTGCTGCTGCTACTGCCCACACTGAACACCTGCTGCTGCGCACACTCACACTGATCACGTGCTGCTGCTGCTCTCACTGAACACTTGCTGCTGCGACTCACACTGAACACGTGCTCCTGCTACTCACACTGAACACTTGCTGCTGCTACTCACACTGAAAACGTGTTGCTGCTGCTACTGTTCACACTGAACACTTGCTGCTTCTACTCACACTGCAACACCTTTACTGCTACTACACACACTGAACACTTGCTGCTGCAGCTACTCACACTGAACACTTACTGCTGCTTGGCTCACACTGACACTTGCTGCTTGATACTGATTCCACACTGAACACTTGCTGCTACTGCTCACACTGAACTCTTGCTGCTACTCACACTGAACACTTACTGCTGCTGCTCACACTGAATACTTGCTGCTGCTACTCACACGGAACACTTCCGGCTGCTATGCTCACACTGAACACTTGCTTCTGCTGCTGCTCACACTGAACACTTACTGTACTGCTGCTGCACTCACACTGAACACCTTGTGCTTGCCGGCTACTCACACTGGGAACACGTGTTGCTGCTACGCACACTGAAACACTTGCTCTGCTGTTACTTCTGCTGTTACTTCTGCTGTTACTGTTGCTACTTCTGCTGCTGCTGCTACTCACATTGAACACTTGCTGCTGCTGCCCACACTGAACACTTGCTGCTGCTGCTGCTCACCCTTCCTTCACACTAAGCACTTGCTGCTGCTACTCACACTGAACACTTGCTGTTGCTCTCTTTGCTGCTGCCTAACTTTGCTGCTGCTCTGCTCTTCTGCTGCTGCTCTTCTCTCTCCCGCTGCTGCTGCTCCCACTGTACCGTGCTGCTACTGACTCACACTGACACTTGCTGCGGCTGCGTTACACTGAACACTTGCGTTCTTGGGGGCTACTCCCTTACCTTTCTGCTCTGCCCTGGACACTTGCCTGTCTGCTCACTGACTGCTGAGTGCTACTCACACTTATTGCTGCTGCTACTGTTCACACTGAACACTTGCTGCTGCCGCTCACACTGAACACTTGCTTCTGCTGCTGCTCACACTGAATACTTGCTGCTGCTACTCACATTGAACACTTGCTGCTGCTGCCGCTCACACTGAACACTTGCTTCTGCTGCTGCTCACACTGAATACTTGCTGCTGCTACTCACATTGAACACTTGCTGCTGCTGCCGCTCACACTGAACACTTGCTGATGCTGCTACTCACACTGAACACCTGCTGCTGCTACTCACAACTGAACACTTAGCTGCTGCAGCTGCTCACACTGAACACTTGCTGCTGCTGCTGCTCGCACTGAACACTTGCTGCTGCTGCTCACACTGAATACTTGCTGCTGCTACTCACACGGAACACTTGCTGCTGCTACTCCCCACACTGAACACGTTGCTGCTGCTACTCACACACTGAACACTTGTTGCTGCTGCTGCTCACTCTGAACACTTGCTGCTACTACTCACACTGAACATTCCTGCTGCTCACCACTACCGTCACTGCTCTGCTGCTCACACTAACCACTTGCTGCTTTTTTTACTACTCCCACTAAACACTTGCTGCTGCTACTCACACTGAAGACTTGCTGCTGCTGCTACTCACATTGAACACTTGCTGCTGCTACTCACACTGAAAACACTTGCTGCTCCTACTCACACTGAACACTTGCTGCTGCAGCTACTCACACTGAACACTTACTGCTGCTGCTTACTCTCACTGAACACTTGCTGCTGCCGCTCACACTGAACACTTGCTGCTGGTGCTCAACTGAACACATTGCTGCTTCTGCTGCTACTCTCTCAGCTGCTACCTGCTGCTTGCTCTGCTCCTGCTCTCACACACATTCTGAGTAACACTTGCTGCTCCTACTTTTGTTTCCTTCCGTAAGCAGTACCCGGCCACGCGATGCTGTGGCTCAGCAACACGCATGTGTTGCTGAGGGTCTCCCACCAGCAACCACCATTCCCTTTCCCTCGTCCTCCCCACCATTCCCCACTCCCTCGTCCGATTGCCTTCCCAATGGTCTGATGTTCCCATCAGGAAATTGGGAACATCAAGTGACTTGATGTTCCCATCACTGAAATAAAGAAAAAACATTTAATCCAAATTGAAAATATGAAAAAAAAAAAAAATATTAAAAAACTCTACCCACGAAATGAACGGTCTGGTAAACAACACAGCTTAATTCCATTGCAATGTCACACAAATAATTAAATCAAAATGAAAATCAAAATCTATGACAAATTTAATTTATCAATGAAATCAGAACATTGAAATGGAATTGTAACATGTTTAGTATAGGCATGTGGTTGCTCTTACATGCAACAGATGGTGTTTGTTTTGCAAGAAAAGTTTTTACCTTTCTCAGGTGTGGCATCTATATTTTTACTGACGAAATGAACGGTAAGGTAAGCAACACAGCTCATTCCAACCACAATGTCCACAAAGATAATTCAATAAAATTTAATAAAATCGGAAAATCCATGAAAAAAATTAATTTTTCAGTGCAATCGGAAACATAAAATGGAATTCGTGACATATTTAGTATATTGTGCATGTTGCTATTATGCGCAAAAGATGGCGCTGTTTTTAAAAAAACGTATGTTTTTACCTGTCCACAGGCGTGGCATCTATATAGTACCGTATATAAAAAGACGGCCTATTTCCAATGCAATATTCTGTCAAAATTTCAAAGCAATCGGTTAAAGCGGTTTCGAATATTTCCGTCACATGAACAATACATGTAAACAACAGTTTTTCAGAAAAAGCATGTTTTTTGTGATCGTCAATTGCATACATACTATATAGACGGGACATCTATATAGTATGTATATAAAAACCTGCTCGCATGCGAATGGAACTTTGTGTGAAAATTTCAAAGCAATCGCTGGAGAACTTTCGGAAGATTAGCCGTTAATGGTACAAAACTAACATGTACTCCAATTATTTATATTTCTATTGATTCCCCGAAATTTAATTTGGGGGGGGGTGGGGTAGAACTAGCGTACAGTGTATATTTGTTGGGCTATTATCTCATTATCTTCATCCTAACAATGTTCTTAAACCAACGTTAGCTCATTCCAAATGCAAGTGATGGACAGCGGCCAGGGTGACAGCGGCCAGGGTGACAGCGGCCAGGGTGACAGCGGCCAGGGTGACAGCGGCCAGGGTGACAGCGGCCAGGATGACAGCGGCATGGATGACAGCAGCCAGGATGACAGCGGCCAGGATGACAGCGGCAGATGGACAGCATGCCAGGATGGACAGCAGCAAGGATGACAGCAGCCAGGATGACAGCAGCAAGGCTGGCAGCGGCAAGGATGACAGCGGCCAGGATGACAGCAGCAGGATGGCAGCAGCAAGGATGACAGCAGCCAGGATGACAGCGGCCAGGATGACAGCGGCATGGATGGCAGCGGCATGGATGGCAGCGGCATGGATGGCAGCGGCATGGATGGCAGCGGCATGGATGGCAGCGGCATGGATGGCAGCGGCATGGATGGCAGCGGCAAGGATGACAGCAGCAAGGCTGACAGCGGCCAGGATGACAGCGGGCCAGGATGACAGCAGCCAGGATGACAGCAGCCAGGATGACAGCGGCCAGTATGACAGGGGGGCCAGGATGACAGCGGGCAGGATGACAGCGGCCAGGATGACAGCGGCAAGGATAACAGCGGCCAGGATGACAGCAGCAAGGCTGGCAGCGGCAAGGATGACAGCAGCAAGGATGACAGCAGCAAGGATGGGCCAGCAGCAAGGAGTGACAGAGCAGCAAGGGATGACAGCAGCAAGGATGGCAGCGGCCTGGATAACAGCGGCCAGGATGACAGCGGCAAGGATAACAGCGGCCAGGATGACAGCAGGCTAAGAATAACAGCGGAATGATGACAGCGGCCAGGATGACATCGGCCAGGATGACAGCAGCCAGGATGACAGCGGCATGGATGACAGCGGCCAGGATGAAAGCGGCCAGGATGACAGCGGGCAGGATGACAGCGGCAAGGATAACAGCGGCCAGGATAACAGCGGCCAGGATGACAGCGGCAAGGATGGCAGCGGCCAGGATGACAGGCTCAGTGTGTTTGTGTGTGAGGAGAGAGGAGAGAGGATGAGAGAGAGAGAGAGAGAGAGAGAGAGAGGAGAGAGAGAGACGAGAGGGAGAGGAGAGGAGGGAGAGAGAGCGCGAGGAAGAGCCAGACACAGACAAAGAGAGCAGAGGAAGACAGGACACCGAATACTATAAATTCTTCTATTAGTTGTAATGACAGATGAAGCCACTACTAAAATATTCACCGACCGGTATAAGTGGAACAGTGCTGGCGTGAAGGGCTTCAGCTATGTATAAGGCAAGGCAATTATCATGGGAAAGACGCTAAGCAATTGCGACTATATAGCACTTGGAAGAGGTCAGGATTAGGATTTGGGATGGGACGGGGGGAAGGAATATGGTGACCGCTTGGACGGTAGGGGATTGAACGCCGACCTGCATGAAGCGAGACTATCGAACTCATTGTTGTTATGTCGGATTATTTCGGTGTGACTGGCCGGGATCTCACTTTTATTATGGAGCTTTAGTGAGCTTGTTTATAAGTGAGTTTAACATAATATAGCTTGAAGATATCCAGGTGTGTCTACACAGGTTAGGGTCGTGCCCATACACTGAGAACATAAACACAAGGGACATTCATCTCTCTCAAAGCGCTGTGACTGGTGGTTGGGAAGCCTCCTCTTGACCAAGCTGTCTCATTCATGTATTATATGGTAAACTATACCTTCTGTCCAGTGTCTGTAATGGTCACTTTTTCAGACAATTAGGCCTTCAGAACACTCTCTTCCCACCAACATTGTTATGATTAGCGAGAATGACTTATATGTGCCTATACACGGGAGACCTTTATATATGGGGGGCATATAGCAGGAGACGTCACACGTGGTGGAATTTAAGGTTGTGTCCCCGGAGGCTGTAGCTGTGAAGGCAATATGGGGTGAGGGTCCTCCTCTTCTCGCTTCGAGAGCTATATGGCCACTGGACAAAGATTGGCAATCACTGCGAGGACACACACTCGATCATTGTGTGTGTGTGTGTGTGTGTGTGTGTGTGTGTGTGTGTTGGTGTGGTGTGTGTGTGTGTGTGTGTGTGTGTGTGTGTGGTGTGTCAACTCACCTAATTGTGCTTGCGTTCCTACCCTATATTCATTACATTACATTTGCTTGGGTTAAACTCTAACAGCCATTTGTTCGACCATTCCTGCAGCTTGTCCAGGTCTTCTTGAAGTCTCAAGCTGTCCTCCTCTGTCTTAATCCTTCTCATAATTTTGGCGTCGTCAGCAAACATTGAGAGGAATGAGTCTATACCCTCTGGGAGATCATTTACGTATATCAGAAACAGGATAGGTCCAAGTACAGAGCCCTGTGGGACTCCACTGGTGACTTCACGCCAGTCTGAGGTCTCACCCCTCACTGTAACTCTCTGCTTCCTATTGCTTAGGTACTCCCTTATCCACTGGAGCGCCCTACCTGTTACTCCTGCCTGTTTCTCCAGCTTATGCATCAACCTTTTATGGGGTACTGTGTCAAAGGCTTTCCGACAGTCCAAAAAAATGCAGTCCGCCCACCCTTCTCTTTCTTGCTTAATTCTTGTCACCTGATCGTAGAATTCTATCAAGCCTGTAAGGCAAGATTTACCCTCCCTGAACCCATGTTGATGGGTTGTCACGAAGTCTCTTCTCTCCAGATGTGTTACTAGGTTTTTTCTCACAATCTTCTCCATCACCTTGCATGGTATACAAGTTAAGGACACTGGCCTGTAGTTCAGTGCCTCTTGTCTGTCACCCTTTTTGTATATTGGTACTACATTAGCAGTCTTCCATATTTCTGGTAGGTCCCCCGTTTCCAGTGACTTACTATACACTATGGAGAGTGGTAAGCAAAGTGCTCCTGCACACTCTTTCAATACCCATGGCGAGATTCCATCCGGCCCAACAGCTTTTCTCACATCCAGCTCCAATAGGTGCTTTTTGACCTCATCTCTTGTAATTTCGAACCTATCCAAGGTCACCTGGTTTGCTGCCACCTCTCCCAGCGCCGTGATATCTCCCTGTTCTATTGTAAAGACCTCCTGGAACCTTTTGTTGAGTTCTTCACACACCTCTTTGTCATTCTCTGTGTACCTGTCCTCGCCCACCCTAAGTTTAATCACCTGTTCCTTCACTGTTGTCTTCCTCCTGATGTGACTGTGTAGTAGCTTTGGTTCAGTCTTGGCTTTGTTAGCTATATCATTTTCATACCTTTTCTCAGCTGCTCTTCTCACACTGACATACTCGTTCCTGGTTCTCTGGTATCTCTCTCTACTTTCTGGTGTTCTGTTATTACGGAAGTTCCTCCATGCCCTTTTGTTCAGCTCCTTTGCTTTCATACATTCCCTATTAAACCACGGATTCTTCCTTTGCTTCTCTGTTTTTTCCTGTTGGGCTGGGACAAACCTGCTTACAGCCTCCTGACATTTTTGGGTGACATAGTCCATCATGTCTTGTACGGACTTGGTTCCGAGTTCTGTGTCCCAATGTATATCCCATAGGAATTTATTCATCTCCTCATAGTTTCCCTTTCGGTACGCCAGCCCTTTGGTTCCCAGTTCTTTTTGGGGGTGATAATTCCTAGCTCAACCAGGTACTCAAAGCTCAATACACTATGATCACTCATTCCCAAGGGGGCTTCCAACTTAACTTCCCTTATATCCGACTCATTTAGGGTAAATATCAAATCAAGCAAGGCTGGTTCATCCCCTCCTCTCATTCTTGTTGGTCCCTTGACGTGTTGACTTAGAAAGTTTCTTGTTGCCACATCCAGCAGCTTAGCTCTCCATGTGTCTGGGCCTCCGTGTGGGTCTCTGTTCCCCCAATCTATCTTCCCATGGTTGAAGTCTCCCATAATTAGAAGTCTGGATCCGTTCCTGCTAGCCACAGAAGCTGCTCTCTCTATTATATTGATGGTGGCCATGTTGTTTCTATCATATTCCTGTCTGGGTCTTCTGTCATTCGGTGGGGGGTTATATATGACTACTATTATAATTTTATGTCCTCCAGTTGCAATGGTGCCTGATATGTAGTCCCTGAAACCTTCACAGTTCTGAATTACCATCTCTTCGAAACTCCAACCTTCTCTTAGTAGCAAAGCCACACCACCTCCTCCTCTCCCTTCTCTCTCTTTCCTCACTACATAGTAGCCCTGTGGAAACACTGCATTTGTTATGATTTTCGTTAGCTTTGTTTCTGTGAGTGCTATTATGTCTGGGTTTTCTTCTAGTGCCCACTCTCCAAGTTCACTAGTTTTATTTGTAATCCCATCTATGTTAGTGTACATCGCCTTGAAGCTCACCTTCTTCTGTTCATTTACATATCCCTTTCTTGGCGAGTATTCTACTGGTGTGGGAAGCTGTTCCGTGGGTGAGAGGATCTGTGAGATGGTTTGCAGGGTCGCAGAGGGTTTTGGGGTGGGGGGTGGGGGTTTAAGGGAAGGGGGAACGGGTAGGGTGTGGGTTAAGGAGATAGGGGGGACATGGAGGATACGGGGTGAGGGGGGAGGAGGAATAGGGAGGGTATGGGATGAAGGGGGAAGGGGAACTGGGGGGGAAAGGTGGGAGGGGGGACATGATGGGAATGGGGATGGGGTGTCGGGGTCAGAATGGGGTGGGGGGGGAGGGAGGGTTGGGTGGGGGCAGGTAGGGTGAGGGGAAGGAAGGGTTTCTATGCAGAGGGGGTTGGTGGTGTTGCCCCCCCCCCCCCTCTGGTGTTGCTGGGATGCTGGTTTTGGGTTCCCCTCTTGTCTCTGGGACTGCTGTGTTGGGGGCTGTGATTTCCTGGTTTGCTCCTCTCTCCCTGCGCTTCCTCCTTGCCTCTGCTGCCCTGGCGCTCTCCTCCTTCGTCCTGTCCCTCTGCAGGAATACTTGTTTGTATCCCTCCACATGTTGGAGACGACTCTTCTTTTCTAGAATATCCTCCTTTGTGGTTTCGTTTGCAAACACCATCTTTACAAGTCGGTTTCTGTCCCTGTTGTACCAGCCCAACCTGAAAACCTTCTCAATGTTGTGTACAGCCTCTTCCATCTGTAACCCCTTCAGTAGCCCATGTACTGCCTCTCTATCCTTGCCATTCCATTCTTGCCTCTTGGATCCTTCCTTGGACCATGTGTGTGTGTGTGTGTGTGTGTGTGTGTGTGTGTGTGTGTGTGTGTGTGGTGTGAGGGTTGACGCTGATCTGCTTATGGAGAGAGCTCCTCGTGGCATCTCGGACCTGCTTACAACGGGCTCCTTGTTCTGAAAGGTGCTGAGTAGGCAGGCAAGATGGCGCCCACTGTACCAGGGCGTCCAACGGATCACCATCAGTGTAGACAGGACATGGTCAGTGCAGACAGGACAATGGTCAGTGTAGACAGGACATGGTCAGTGTAGACAGGACATGGTCAGTGTAGACAGGACATGGTCAGTGCAGACAGGACAATGGTCAGTGTAGACAGGACATGGTCAGTGTAGACAGGACATGGTCAATGTAGACAGGACATGGTCAGTGTAGACAGGATCATGGTCAGTGTAGACAGGACCATGGTCAGTGTAGACAAGACCATGGTCAGTGTAGACAGGACCATGGTCAGTGTACACAGGACCATGGTCAGTGTAGACAGAACCATGGTCAGTGTAGACAGGACCATGGTCAGTGTAGACAGGACCATGGTCAGTGTAGACAGGACCATGGTCAGTGTAGACAGGACCATGGCCAGTGTAGACAGGACCATAGTCAGTGTAGACAGGACCATGGCCAGTGTAGACAGGATCATGGTCAGTGTAGACAGGACCATGGTCAGTGTAGACAGGACCATGGTCAGTGTAGACAGGACCATGGTCAGTGTAGACAGGACCATGGTCAGTGTAGACAGGACCATGGTCAGTGTAGACAGGACCATAGTCAGTGTAGACAGGACCATGGCCAGTGTAGACAGGACCATGGTCAGTGTAGACAGGACCATGGTCAGTGTAGACAGGACCATGGTCAGTGTAGACAGGACCATGGTCAGTGTAGACAGGACCATGGTCAGTGTAGACAGGACCATGGCCAGTGTAGACAGGACCATGGTCAGTGTAGACAGGACCATGGTCAGTGTAGACAGGACCATGGTCAGTGTAGACAGGACCATAGTCAGTGTAGACAGGACCATAGTCAGTGTAGACAGGACATGGTCAGTGTAGACAGGATCATGGCCAGTGTAGACAGGACCTTGGTCAGTGTAGACAGGACCATGGTCAGTGTAGACAGGACCATGGTCAGTGTAGACAGGACCATGGTCAGTGTAGACAGGACCATAGTCAGTGTAGACAGGACCATGGTCAGTGTAGACAGGACCATGGCCAGTGTAGACAGGACCATGGTCAGTGTAGACAGGACCATGGTCAGTGTAGACAGAACCATGGTCAGTGTAGACAGGACCATAGTCAGTGTAGACAGGACCATGGCCAGTGTAGACAGGACCATGGTCAGTGTAGACAGGACCATGGTCAGTGTAGACAGGACCATGGTCAGT
>WNGS01166145.1:22784-29456 GCA_020271785.1 Procambarus virginalis | reverse complement strand
AATGGCAGAGTTCCTTTCACTCTGATGCACCTGTTCACCTAGCAGTAAATAGGTCCCTGGATTTAGACAGCTGCTTCCTGGAGATATCTGTGAATATGTGCGAGTATTAGTGGATATAACCGAGGACAAATAAGTTGATTAGAAAGGCGGGGTCCAAGAGCTAATAGCTCAGTTCTGCAGACACAAATAGTAAATACACACACACACACACACACACCTCGGAGAGACTATCAGATATAGAGGTGACAGCAGAGGAGGTCATGAAACAGTTGACAACACTGGATACAACTAAAGCGGTTGGACCGGCCAATGTATCAGCATGGATACTAAAAGAGGCAGTGCAGGCCCTCAGCGTGCCTCTGGCAAGGATGTATAATGAGTACTTGCGAAGGGAGTCGAGTACCATCTTGGAGCCCCCGCCTGAAGAAACACATGAGAAAACTGGAAAAGGTTCAGAAGTTTGGGACGAGGCTCGTCCCAAGGGATGGGATATCCCTCGCATTACGAGGGATGGGATATGAAGGACGCATGAAGGAACTGAGCCTTACGACACTAGAAAAATAAGGGAGAGGGATTATATGATAGGAAGGTATAAAATACTCAAGGGGATTAACAGATTGGAAATAGACAAAATGTTCACACGGAATACCAACAAAACGGGGGACATGGGTGGAAGCTGGAAACTCAGAGGAATCACAGAGATGTTAGGAGATTTTCTTTTAGCGTGAAAGTAGTGGGAAAATGGAATGCACTTAAGTAACAGGTTGTGGAAGCAAATACTATTCATAATTTTAAAACTAGATATGTGTTATGATCTCAGGCTGCAGGAGAAACGAGTCTCCCCATGAGAGTTATTCTACCAGGCCTGACCTAAGAGGTTAAGGAGATACAGACCTGGGTATTTATATAGTAAACACTCGATTGAATTTGACAAATAGTTTGCAAGTATGGGCAGTGAATAAGAATATAAATAAAAGACTGATCATGAGATGTGGAGAACTTGCTGGGGGTGTGAGGCTCGCTTCTGAGGACGTTGACCTCACTTGAGCACCAGAAATTGTGAGTGGAAGTTACGCTCCGTTGAGCTCCTGTTAGAGAACCCCCCCCCCCCTTCTGATTGATAGTTCTTCTAGAGGAAGACAGTTTACAGACGTTCAGGTGTGGAATCAATCTGGAAACGTGTGGGCTCAAGTCCTGGACGGCAGGAAGAGTTGTGAAGCCGTCCTGAAACATTTTCGTGGGCAGCCGTGGGCGCCCTGGTCAAGCGTCAGCGAGTGAGCGTCCTCGGAGGAACAGTTCTGTGCTTTGTCTGAAGAAGGAGTTGATGGAGTACATTGAGGCCAGAGAAGAAGTTAATGAGTGGAACTTCAAGTTGTAGGAGTAGAGGGTGTACTCTGTGGAAGAGTAAGCCCCGTAGTTAGTTAAGCGAAGCGAAGTTATACACGCTTTTGTAAAATCAGTGGTGGAGTCCCACTGGAGTCCAAGGAAAATTTCATGGTGTAGCAACCTGGAAGAGCTGTAGAGGATCCTGGTAGATAAAACCTGGTAGAGTGCTTGAGTGTCGTTAGCGTGCAAGACGCGGTGAAAGGTGGGTGATTGGTTATCATTTTTGTATCAAGGAATACTTACACTGAGGTTTATAGTGTTACAGCTATAGGCTGGACTACCTGCAGATATATATATATATATATATATATATATATATATATATATATATATGTTCTAGGGCTGATAGTATCATAATTGTTTTACAAGATTTAACCCACTAGGTAAGGTTGGTAGCATAAGTGGCAAGCCAGGAGTTGGGCTACCAGTTGATATAAGCAGCTGATAGAGTCCTGACGGTATTGGTTTGTAATCACGTTAAAATATCATAAAGTGTTGAAGTATATATACTTATATATTTTATGTGTTTATATATGTTCTGTGTTATTAAATGTTTGTAATGAGCTCTGAAAACCCTTGTCAAAGTATTGATGGCTGATGACATTAGGAGTCATCATGAAGACCTCCCTGCAAACCGCCCCAAGCCGCCTACACGGGACTTAAGATATCAACCCAAATGGCTCCACTTCGACAAATTAATCTTAGAGTCCCCCCCCCCTCCTCGCGCTGACTTACTGATGCACCTAATCCTGCTGATCCTCGTGCAGTTGAGGCGTTAGTGACACCAGAGCTGACTCTTGATTCATGGCGCGCCCCTATTGTGACGGTACTGGAGCTCGGCAGGTAGGTGAGGTGGGTGAAGGAGAAGGGTCAGAGACAAGATAGCATGTACCAGTGAGTGACAGGAGCTACCAGTGAGTGACAGGAGCTACCAGTGAGTGACAGGAGCTACCAGTGAGAGACAGGAGCTACCAGTGAGTGACAGGAGCTACCAGTGAGTGACAGGAGCTACCAGTGAGTGACAGGAGCTACCAGTGAGTGACAGGAGCTACCATTGAGAGACAGGAGCTACCTTGAGAGACAGGAGCTACCAGTGAGAGACAGGAGCTACCAGTGAGTGACAGGAGCTGCCAGTGAGAGACAGGAGCTACCAGTGAGTGACAGGAGCTGCCAGTGAGAGACAGGAGCTACCAGTGAGTGACATGAGCTACCAGTGAGTGACAGGAGCTACCAGTGAGAGACAGGAGCTACCAGTGAGTGACAGGCGCTACCAGTGAGAGACAGAAGCTACCAGAGAGAGACAGGAGCTACCAGTGAGTGACAGGAGCTACCAGTGAGTGACAGGCGCTACCAGTGAGAGACAGAAGCTACCAGAGAGAGACAGGAGCTACCAGTGAGTGACAGGAGCTACCAGTGAGAGACAGGAGCTACCAGTGACAGGAGCTACCAGTGAGAGACAGGAGCTACCAGTGAGTGACAGGAGCTACCAGTGAGTGACAGGAGCTACCAGTGAGTGACAGGAGCTACCAGTGAGAGACAGGAGCTACCAGTGAGTGACAGGAGCTACCAGTGAGTGACAGGAGCTACCAGTGAGTAACAGGAGCTACCAGTGAGTGACAGGAGCTACCAGTGAGTGACAGGATCTACCAGTGAGAGACAGAAACTACCAGTGAGTGACAGGAGTTACCAGTGAGAGACAGGAGCTACCAGTGACAGGAGCTACCAGTGAGAGACAGGAGCTACCAGTGAGTGACAGGAGCTACCAGTGAGTGACAGGAGCTACCAGTGAGTGACGGGAGCTACCAGTGAGAGACAGGAGCTACCAGTGAGTGACAGGAGCTACCAGTGAGTGACAGGAGCTACCAGTGAGTAACAGGAGCTACCAGTGAGTGACAGGAGCTACCAGTGAGTGACAGGAGCTACCAGTGAGAGACAGGAGCTACCAGTGAGTGACAGGAGCTACCAGTGAGTGACAGGAGCTACCAGTGAGTGACAGGAGCTACCAGTGAGTGACAGGAGCTACCAGTGAGAGACAGGAGCTACCAGTGAGTGACAGGAGCTACCAGTGAGAGACAGGAGCTACCAGTGAGAGACAGGAGCTACCAGTGAGAGACAGGAGCTACCAGTGAGTGACAGGAGCTACCAGTGAGTGACAGGAGCTACCAGTGAGTGACAGGAGTTACCAGTGAGAGACAGGAGCTACCAGTGAGTGACAGGAGCTACCAGTGAGTGACAGGAGCTACCAGTGAGTGACAGGAGCTACCAGTGAGAGACAGGAGCTACCAGTGAGAGACAGGAGCTACCAGTGAGTGACAGGAGCTACCAGTGAGAGACAGGAGCTACCAGTGAGAGACAGGAGCTACCAGTGAGTGACAGGAGCTACCAGTGAGAGACAGGAGCTACCAGTGAGTGACAGGAGCTACCAGTGAGTGACAGGAGCTACCAGTGAGTGACAGGAGCTACCAGTGAGTGACAGGAGCTACCAGTGAGTGACAGGAGCTACCAGTGAGTGACAGGAGCTACCAGTGAGTGACAGTAGCTACCAGTGAGTGACAGGAGCTACCAGTGAGAGACAGGAGCTACCAGTGAGAGACAGGAGCTACCAGTGAGAGACAGGAGCTACCAGTGAGTAACAGGAGCTACCAGTGAGTGACAGGAGCTACCAGTGAGAGACAGGAGCTACCAGTGAGAGACAGGAGCTACCAGTGAGAGACAGGAGCTACCAGTGAGTAACAGGAGCTACCAGTGAGTGACAGGAGCTACCAGTGAGAGACAGGAGCTACCAGTGAGAGACAGGAGCTACCAGTGAGTGACAGGAGCTACCAGTGAGTGACAGGAGCTACCAGTGAGTGACAGGAGCTACCAGTGAGAGACAGGAGCTACCAGTGAGTGACAGGAGCTACCAGTGAGAGACAGGAGCTACCAGTGAGTGACAGGAGCTACCAGTGAGAGACAGGAGCTACCAGTGAGAGACAGGAGCTACCAGTGAGTGACAGGAGCTACCAGTGAGAGACAGGAGCTACCAGTGAGTGACAGGAGCTACCAGTGAGTGACAGGAGCTACCAGTGAGTGACAGGAGCTACCAGTGAGTGACAGGAGCTACCAGTGAGTGACAGGAGCTACCAGTGAGTGACAGGAGCTACCAGTGAGTGACAGGAGCTACCAGTGAGTGACAGGAGCTACCAGTGAGTGACAGGAGCTACCAGTGAGTGACAGGAGCTACCAGTGAGTGACAGGAGCTACCAGTGAGTGACAGGAGCTACCAGTGAGTGACAGGAGCTACCAGTGAGTGACAGGAGCTACCAGTGAGTGACAGGAGCTACCAGTGAGAGACAGGAGCTACCAGTGAGTGACAGGAGCTACCAGTGAGAGACAGGAGCTACCAGTGAGTGACAGGAGCTACCAGTGAGAGACAGGAGCTACCAGTGAGTGACAGGAGCTACCAGTGAGAGACAGGAGCTACCAGTGAGTGACAGGAGCTACCAGTGAGTGACAGGAGCTACCAGTGAGTGACAGGAGCTACCAGTGAGTGACAGGAGCTACCAGTGAGTGACAGGAGCTACCAGTGAGTGACAGGAGCTACCAGTGAGTGACAGGAGCTACCAGTGAGTGACAGGAGCTACCAGTGAGTGACAGGAGCTACCAGTGAGTGACAGGAGCTACCAGTGAGTGACAGTAGCTACCAGTGAGTGACAGGAGCTACCAGTGAGAGACAGGAGCTACCAGTGAGAGACAGGAGCTACCAGTGAGAGACAGGAGCTACCAGTGAGTGACAGGAGCTACCAGTGAGAGACAGGAGCTACCAGTGAGAGACAGGAGCTACCAGTGAGTGACAGGAGCTACCAGTGAGAGACAGGAGCTACCAGTGAGAGACAGGAGCTACCAGTGAGAGACAGGAGCTACCAGTGAGAGACAGGAGCTACCAGTGAGAGACAGGAGCTACCAGTGAGAGACAGGAGCTACCAGTGAGTGACAGGAGCTACCAGTGAGAGACAGGAGCTACCAGTAAGAGACAGGAGCTACCAGTGAGTGACAGGAGCTACCAGTGAGAGACAGGAGCTACCAGTGAGTGACAGGAGCTACCAGTGAGAGACAGGAGCTACCAGTGAGTGACATGAGCTGCCAGTGAGAGACAGGAGCTGCCAGTGAGAGACAGGAGCTACCAGTGAGAGAAAGGAGCTGCCAGTGAGAGACAGGAGCTGCCAGTGAGAGACAGGAGCTACCAGTGAGTGACAGGAGCTACCAGTGAGAGACAGGAGCTACCAGTGAGAGACAGGAGCTACCAGTGAGTGACAGGAGCTGCCAGTGAGAGACAGGAGCTGCCAGTGAGAGACAGGAGCTACCAGTGAGAGAAAGGAGCTGCCAGTGAGAGACAGGAGCTGCCAGTGAGAGACAGGAGCTACCAGTGAGTGACAGGAGCTACCAGTGAGAGACAGGAGCTACCAGTGAGAGAGAGAGAGAGAGAGAGAGAGAGAGAGAGAGAGAGAGAGAGAGAGAGAGAGAGACTGTAGCGTAAGGTACATTACTGCCAAGATATTCCTAGCAATGACCTCTGAAGGCCACTGCTTGACCTTGCTCCCCTCCCCCCTCCCTCACTGTGACCTTCCGTCTCCATCCTGCGAGGTCCTCCCTCGTCCGCCTTAACTCGCCGACACTCAAGGCTTTGTGTTCTACTTCGAGTTTGAGTTGAAAGCTTTGAAACACTCATAAGATATGTTGTTTACAGTAAGTATCTCGCATGTTGTGAGTCTGTCTCGTGTTCTCTGGGCCCATTAATCTTCTCACCTGGTTGTGCTTACCTGGTTGGGCTTGTCTGGGTTGAGTTTCGGCTCTTTGGTCCCGCCCTCTACTTGATTTTAATTTTGGAAAGATATACAGGTTCCATAACAAGATTCCGTAACTACATTGAGCAATTTCAACAACGTGGAGAGGGAGAATGGGAGGCGGTTGAGGGTGGACCTGCTGCATGGGTAACAGCTTCTACAATTGTTACGTAACAATTGCTCACAATAACGTCGTATAAGCAACGGTTCCCCTCCTCACTGGCACAGTTTAGGGTAATATGACCTCTGGGACCAGACGACCAAGGTCAGAGGTCATCTGTGACCATGTTGACCTGTCTGCTGACCTCTCACGTGTGTGGGGGGGGGGAGTTAGTTGACATTAACAATAAACATTTTGTTGCTACTTAGAGAATTGTTATATATATGTTGATTAGCATTCTTCTCTTATTTGCAGGTGAGTCGGCGCTTGAGCAGTGATGGCAGATACTGTGAGTACCTTACT
>WNGS01166145.1:17784-20284 GCA_020271785.1 Procambarus virginalis | reverse complement strand
ATATATTTATATAAATATATACATATATATTTATATATGCAAATTTGCATATATATATATATATATATATATATATATATATATATATATATATATATATATATATATATATATATATGCAAATTGACGATCACAAAACACTGATCATTTTTATGCGGAAAAAAAGGAAGTGAACGTTTCGACCTGATTAAAGGCGTTGTCAACACCAAACTAGAGGAGAGAGAGGGAGGGTACAAGCCAACACCTGGAACCTGAACAACCCATCTCTAGGGAAAGAATTAACCAGAAACAGGTATAGCTTAGCTTAGAATGGTCAAAAAGGATTAAACGTTCAGAGAATAAGGATGAAAGATTAAAGGTTTCATGAGGTTATTCATTAATCTTTCATCCTTATTCTCTGACCGCTTAATCCTTTTTGACCATTCGAAGCTAAAATAAAAAAAAATATTTTGGTAGTAGTCTTTCTTGTAAACATATATTATTAAATATGACCGAAAAAGTAAGATTAATAATTCTAATACGAATTTTCTCAATATTTCTTATGTTTCTTTTCACTGTCGATGGCAATTGAAAAATCTATTCTCAACAATTCATTCATTTCTAGTCTGACGCGACACTTGAACGCGTTTCGTAATAACTTATTACATTTTCAAAGACTTAAGTTTACACACACTTAAACAGCTTTCATCTTGTATACCCGCTTTTGGGTGAGGTGATATGTTACAACAGTTTTGGATCAGGTGACCAAAACTTTCAACACAAGACAGAGCAAACTTTCAACACAAGACAGAGCAAACTTTCAACACAAGACAGAGCAAACTTTCAACACAAGACAGAGCAAACTTTCAACACAAGACAGAGCAAACTTTCAACACAAGACAGAGCAAACTTTCAACACAAGACAGAGCAAACTTTCAACACAAGACAGAGCAAACTTTCAACACAAGACAGAGCAAACTTTCAACACAAGACAGAGCAAACTTTCAAACACAAGACAGAACACGTTGCAATGGGTATAAATTGGGTAAATTGAAGGTAAGAATGGAAGTAACTGCAGAGGGCCTATTGGCCCATAATTCTTGATGCTTCTATATTGGTGCGGAGTCTTGAAGTGGGTAGAATATAGTTGTGTATTAATTTGCTGTTGATTGCTGGTGTTGACTTCTTGATGTGTAGTGCCTCGCAGATGTCAAGCCGCCTGCTGTCGCTGTATCTATCGATGATTTCTGTGTTGTTTGTTAAGACTTCTCTGGTGATGGTCTGGTTGTGGGAAGAAATTATATGTTCCTTAATGGAGCCCTGTTGCTTATGCATCGTTAAACGCCTGGAAAGAGATGTTGTTGTCTTGCCTATATACTGAGTATACTATATATATATATATATATATATATATATATATATATATATATATATATATATATATATATATATATATTTGTTTGTAAATCATGTGATGAACAATGTGACAATGTCAGACCACGAAGGAAGAAATATGACAGGAATGTCCTTTAGTACTTTTGTACATAATAACACATCTTCAGAAGATGGATTAACAGATTGATGAAGATTAAGCCACCCCAAGAGGTGGCACGGGCATGAATATCCCGTAAGTGGTGGCCCTTTTGAGCCATTACCAGTATCATCAGCTGATACTGGAGATCTGTGGAGGTGCGACTGCACCCTGCGGACGCGAGATGTCTCCCCCGTGGATTTACAGTGTTGTTGTTATAGATTCAGCTACTCGGAACAAGTTCCAAGTAGCACGGGTTATGGTGAGCCCGTAACTTACCTGGCACAGGAGCTTGGCAAGAAGCACTGGCTATGGTTAGCCTCGTGGACAGGAGATGTCTCCGTCGATTTACAGTGTAGTGGTGTGGATTTATATAGGCAGGAAAGAGGTGAGGTGAGGTACGATGTCTTTAATGAGATATTAATAAGGTATTAGTGAGATAAATGAGTATCAGTGATCCTACTTAAATTGCCCTTTAACTCATTAATCGAAAATGCAACTAAATTATACAACCACTGCGTATGTTCAAATTATATGATTTTGTAATCTGTATTAAAGCAGATTCAATAATGTTCCTATTGAAAATTTAACGAATTTTACAATTCGTTATTGAAGAAACCATCACCCAATCTGTTTGGTGAAAACTTTCTGACAAATGAACAGCCAAAGCCTTAGACAATTGACCGTGTTTTATAGAGTATTTATGTTCCGAAATTCTAAATGTTAAATATTTAGATGTTTGCTCAACATTGAGCCTATTACAGTCTTACAAGGTATGTGACCAACCTGGCGTGTGTGTAGAGCTGGTAATACAATAGGTACATTACCGGTGACCACTAGCGCCTGCCCCCCTGCAGGTCGTGTAGTTACTGCCCAAACTGTTGGTCAAGGGGGCCAGATACAGCCTCATTTAGAGAAATTTACACTGTCCAAGAACTTGGACGTTGGGAACTGAACGAGGGCCTGCATGAAATTTGCGCTGAATGCAGT
>WNGS01166144.1:27604-40002 GCA_020271785.1 Procambarus virginalis | reverse complement strand
GGTTGGAGTCTTTGTTCGCTAGTAAGTATCAGTTAAGTTTAGTATTCAATTTATAAAGCCCCCAAACCCTGACAACTGCTCTACTTCTAGTACACTACCCTTCCCAAGTTTACTTCCAGTAAACTACCGTTCCCCAATATACTTCCATTAAACTACCGTACCTCAGTATACTTCCAGTATACCTCCAGTACACTGCTCTACTGCAGTACACTGCCCTACCCCAGTATACTTCCAGTCCTCCATCATACCCACCTCTCATCACCAACATTTCCACCTCTCATCACCACCAACATCTCCACCTCTCATCACCACCAACATCTCCACGTCTCATCACCACCACAATCTCCACCTTTCATCAAAACAAACATCTCCACCTCTCTTCACCACCAATATCTCCACCTTTCATCACCACTAACATCTCCACCACTTATCACCACCATTATCACCTCTGACCACCACCAACATCGCCTCTCATCACCACCAACATCTCCACCTCTCATCACCACCACAATCTCCACCTCTAAGCGCCTCAAATATCTCCACCTTTCATCACCACCAAAATCTTCACCTCTCTTCACTACCAACATCTCCCTCTTTCGCCACCACCAACATCTCAACCTCTCGGCAACACCAACGTCTCCACCTCTCATCACTTCCGATATCACGACCTCCCACCAACATCTCCACCTTTAATAACCACCAACATCTCCACCTTTCATCTCCGCAAGGATTTCCACCTCTCATCACAACCAACATCTCCAACTCACATCACCATCTACATCCCCAGCTCTCATTATCACTAACATCTGCACCTCTCATCACCACCAACATCTCCACACCTCTGCACCACCAACATCTCCACACCTCTGCACCACCAACATCTCCACACCTCTGCACCACCAACATCTCCACACCTCTGCACCACCAACATCTCCACCTCTCTGCACCACCAACATCTCCACCTCTCTGCACCACCAACATCTCCACCTCTCTGCACCACCAACATCTCCACCTCTCTGCACCACCA
Source organism: Procambarus virginalis (assembly GCA_020271785.1). Lineage (NCBI taxonomy): Eukaryota > Metazoa > Arthropoda > Malacostraca > Decapoda > Cambaridae > Procambarus > Procambarus virginalis. The sequence continues at coordinate 38,975 of WNGS01166144.1, read as the reverse complement.
ACATCTCCACCTCTCTGCACCACCATCATCATCTCCACCTCTCTGCACCACCATCATCATCTCCACCTCTCTGCACCACCATCATCTCCACCTCTCTGCACCACCATCATCTCCACCTCTCTGCACCACCATCATCTCCACCTCTCTGCACCACCATCATCTCCACCTCTCAGCACCACCAACATCTCCACCTCTCAGCACCACCAACTTCTTCACCTTTCATCACCACCAATGTTGCAAATAACCAACAGTGGGGGTCTCGTCGTGGACGTGGTGGTGAGCAGACGTGTTTTGATAAGCTCTGCTACTGGCGTCTGGTGGGTGGACGTGTTTGTCGTCACTGTTGGCCGGCGTGTTGACGGATGGGCGGATAGCGTCACGCTGGGGGTGGTATATGTGCCGTAATGGGCTCCTACACACCTCCACTAAAGCAGAAGGAGTCCATAGGACTCAAGTTTTGTTGTCATGCTGATTCCGACCTTGTATCCACGACGATCTTCGATGTGTTAAAGATCAAGACGAAAGAAATATTTGGTTACCAACCACTGCCAGGGAACAGATTGCTGTTGAATTTGAAAACAATGTGGCGTTTTCAGAGTTTCTTAAGAAGTATGATGATGAAATTATAAGTTTACCTAATGGGAAAGGATCAGTACAAGTGATTAATTTGAGCAAAACGTTTACATACGTTTCTGTGAGGGATGCGCCATTTGAAATGTTGAATAGAACTATTATACATATACTGGAACAATATGGGAAAGTGGACAATGTTCGTTTTAATAAATATACCTATGGACCAGGGAAAGGGTGTTTAAATGGAACAAGAACAGTAAAGATGGAACTTCATCGTAATATTCCTTCATCAATGTCAGTAGCAGGTCATTATATTAAATTTATATACAATGGCCAACTGCAAACTTGGTTTAAGTGTGGGCGTACTGGTCACATGGCTGCTGCTTGCCAGGTGGAGGCATCAGAACGGATCAACATTTTTCATGAACATGGCTTTCCGCCATTAATAGAGGATAGTGTATCAGGAAATGAACCCACTGTTGTAAATACTGCAGTGCCAGGTGAGGTAGATGAAGTAACCCATAACTCTGTAAGTGAGACGTCTGTGGGAGTGACTCCCAGTGCGAATGAGGCCGGTGAAGGTAACTTAGATCAGGACGATAAAGGTAATGCAGACAAGGAGGGTGCAGACGACACTGCTCAGGACGCTTTACCTGCTGTCGTTCAACCTGGTGAGGTAAGTCTGGACAATATACTTGAGGACGCCCATAACATTGGCGCTGACGCTGCGAAGAGCTGCGATGCTGAGGGTGGTGCTGACCTTGGTGAGGTGACGATGGAACAAGTAACTGGTTGTCAACTGGATGTAGAGGATGACTCCATGCAGGATAGTGATGTAGAAATGTCTGTGCAGAGGGCAACTCCACCCTCTTCAGTAAGGTATGATAGAAAGGGTAAGGGTAGTGTGAAGGCTGGGGGTGTGAAGGCTAATTCTGTAACCAGTCATGTGAAGAAACGTGGGAAAAAATTAACTCGGAGTATTGATCTGATACGTATGAAGGACTGCACCGCTAAATTAAAAGTCTCTGAAAAAATTGAGCAGGTTGTTGCCGTTGAAGTTCACGGTGACCAAGGCCAGGAAGAGTCACTGACACGTAGCGAGGGCACAGTACAACCAGTGAGCGGGGATCATGGTAACGAGAACAGTGATAAGGCATGGTGGGATCTTGTGGTACATGAACAGAGTCGAGACGCGAGGGCAAATATTAAACTTAGGTTTCGAAAAGGGAAAGACGACACTAAGATAGTGTCAAGTGAGATAACGATGGATAAAGAGTAATTTTGTTTTCTCTCAAAATTACATTTGGGAAGCCTATTAATTTTAATTGTGCTACTTTGAACATTAATGGGCTCTATTGTAGAAATAAACAGTTGCAGCTGTTATCATTGTTTAAATATCATAATTTGGATGTACTTTTAGTGGAAGAACACAATGTACAAGATGTTAAGAAACTTGATGTGCTGCTTGATTACTCTGAAATATTAATAAATCCAACGAACTTGTTGAAAGGTGGTACGGTGATATTGATTGCTCAGCGAGCCCACACCAAAGTTCTTAATACTGAAATAGATGATAATGGTAATGTTTTATATGCGAGGATTTCCTTTTTTGACACCATAATTCCTCTGCTTAATGTGTATGCTCCCTCTGGCACCCGCAGGAAGAAATAGAGGGAGGACTTGTTCTCTAACGAGTTATTGTATTTTTTCAGAAATGATACATGTGAAGTTAATTTTGGTGCCAACTTTAATTGTCACTTCTGTGAGAGATTGTAGCATTCAGTCGAACGCATGTGTATCTCCTACTTTAATTACATTTTTGAAATGTATTTGTCTCAAGGATGCAAATAGCGTTAACGGAGGTGTATATTGTGACGATAATCGCTTCCCAGAGATTGAGCCTGCTCTTTCCTATCATCATCACATTCCACAATATATTCAAGATACGTTTTACAGTAACTTAAACGTATATCTAAGACCAGCCACGCACCTGCAAACTCCCCCTCCCCCCATTCCTGCACACCTGGTCGCCGCGCCGACCCGCCAACTGCTACTCCCAGTCTGGAACTACCGACGTGCCGGCCGTCCTGCATTCTCATTGGCCGTTTGAGAACACGCCACTTCAGTCCTTCACCAACCACGTTACTCGCCAAGGCAACGTCGGGGTCGACTGGCAGCTCTACAGTCAGAATATCTCGTGCTCTCACGTTATGAACACCTAGTTGACTCACCTTGTGTGATCAAATAGAGGCTTATAGCTAGCGCATATATTCCCAGCACCATTTCTTTATTATTCATTATTGTATGTCCTCCATGTCCCATTGTTCACTTAAATTCATTCTTTTTTATGTTATTTTCACTTGTTGACTTGCACTTTGATCAGCCAAGGAATTGTCTTTATTTTACTTTGTTTTCTAGAATAATTAAATTTAATTGTTTATCTTTTGTGTTTAGTGTGTCTTACCTTACCACAGATTATCAGACAAGCAGTCATTCTTTTTTTTTCTTTTTTTATAACTTATATATGTGTGGCCTGGCATTGACATCTGCCATTGGAAGACTGCAGAACACCATTTCCAACACGTTACCGTCACAATATGAATACACATATGTTCGCCAGAATTATGGTTCTAGGCTTGACAGAATATATATGCACTCATTACATGATAAAATTAGTTCTTGCAGTACTGTTCCGGTCAGCTGTTCAGATCACTGTATGGTTGTGGTGAAGCTTGTTATTGACGATCAGGTTAAAGTGGGGACAGGGTCATGGAAGCTCAATTGCAGTCTATTGCAGAGTAGAGATGTAATTGATCATTTTCAAGTATTGTGGGAACACCTGGTTGGGCAAAAACATAAGTTCAGATGTCTGTTGGAGTGGTGGGACATGTGTAAAGTTGCATGCAAAAATTTCTTCGTGAAAGTGTCCAAAAGAAGGGCTGCTGAAAAATATGGTCTGTTAACCTTATTCCAACACAGACTAAAACAACTTTGTGAAGGTCAATATGGGATTAGACAAGTATGAAGAAATTACCATTTTAAAAAACAGAATTAACAAATTGCGGGATGAAATATCTGAAGGAGTCAATGTTCGCCTCCAGATTAATGATAGGATGTATGGTGAAAAACTCTCTCCTTATTTGTTAAGTAAAGTCAAGAATAACAAGGGTACAGCACTTGTGACTAGTATTAAAGCAGGTGATGGGACGGATATGACAAATACGGATGGGATTGTATGTTATGTTCGAGGTGAATTAGAGAAATTGTACAAAAAAGTGAATATAGACCAAGGTATGCGGAAGTATTTCCTTGGAAAATGTACGCAGGTTTTAACCTAGGATGACAACACGTCATTATTGGCAGATGTAGATAAGCAGGAAGTGTAGAGTGTGGTCAAGAGTTTAAAGAAAGGTAAATCACCTGGCTGTGATGGGTTCCCGGCGGAATTTTATTTTTATCTATGGGATGTCATTGGTAAAGACTATGTACAAGTGGTGCAGTATAGTATACAGCACAGGAAGCTTAGCATATCGCAATTTCATGGGATTATTACGATGATACCTAAAGCGGGTGATATGCATATTCTAATGAACTGGAAGCCACTTTCCCTACTAAACCAGGATTATAAAATGGTATCGAAACTGCTGGCAAATTGACTTGGGATTGCAATGGATAAAATTATATCAAAGGAACAGTTTTGTGGTGTGCCTGGAAGTTCCATAATCAATTGTAGTAATATAATTAGGGATGTTGTGTATTATGTGTCTGAGAATAATGTTCCTTCCTCTATGATAAACCTCGACTGGTCGAAAGCCTTTGACCGTGTTGATGTTCAGTTTGTATTAGAAATATTGGATAGGGTAGGAGTGGCACCAGAATTTATTGATTGGATCCGTATGCTTTATAAACAGTGTCGGAGCAGCGTCTGTATCAATGGAGTCTTAAGTAAACCTTTTTCAGTTGAACGATCTGTACGTCAGGGATGTTCCCTTTCAATGATTTCGTATGTTATATTTCAAGAGCCACTGTACTTGGCAATAAAAAGCAATGACCTTATTGTTCCACCTTGTCTTCCCAATGCGATGACACTTCCTGTTGTTGGTTATGCAGACGATACAACTATTTTTGTGTCGACAGAAGACTCGGTGGTGAATGTTCAGAATGAGTTAGACAACTTTGAAAGAGCAACAGGTGCTATCATTAACAAGAACAAAACGTGTATGATGGGGCTTGGCAGTTGGTGTGATAAGGTTAACTGGACAGGTTCATGGTTCAAGGTAGTAGAGCCTATTAACGCTCTTGGGATCTGCTGGTGTAAAACATATGAAACAACATTGGTTACGAATTGGCAAGTACTATGTGGGAATATTATAGTTGCAACGAATATGTTGTCAAATAGGAAATTGACCCTGTTTCAGAAGGCTGTAATAATCAATTGCAAAATTTTGTCTAAAGTGTGGTATTTGTCTCACAGCTTTCCCATAGACAAGAAAAGTGCTATAGAGATTGACAAAACTATTTTTAGATATGTATGGTATGGTAGATACCAACCAATTAAACGGACTACCCTATGTAAAGGTAAGAAAAACGGTGGAATAGGAATACTGAATGTGTACCATAAGTCATTGGCAATCTTATGTGTTACCTTTAGAAAGGAGATAATGCAGAGGAATAGTGGAAATGCACTAGGACATTACTATTGTAAATTACGTGTCAGCTACTTGATACATATGCCAGAGTATACTGACCTTGCCTTTATTTCACCTCACTTTTATTCATGTGCAATTGATGTTCTCAGGCGGATTTGTACTATTGAAGGTTTTTTAATGATGAACAGTAAACAAGTGTATGATGTTATACTACCAAATATAGTTCCTAGAGTAGAGGAGGCATATCCACTCTTTAGCTGGCAAGTAATATGGGCGAACCTTCATGTTAAATTTATTGCCCAAAAAAACACATGAGCATCGTATATTCATGAGACCCTTCCTACTAATGATAGTTTGTTGATGTTGGGCATTAATTAATAATATATCACTTTAATGCGCGCGGCGCCCGTGAAAAAAATAGCGCAGTGTGCGCGGGGCGTTTTGGGCTCTTGATCGTAAACACCAAAAAGTGTGTAATCTTTTCACTCTCCTGACACCAATTCTCGAGCTACGTATTTCATTTTGGTATCAATGTGTTGGCAATAAAATTCTCTACAAGATCATATGTATAACATGTCACCAAAGCATTAGCTATCCCACCACGAAATAAATAAAACGTAGATCACTCGCCGTGACGCCCAAACAGCAACAAAATGTTCATACTCTTTTGTTTGTTGTCATCTCCACATTAGTCCTACAGCGTTATATTTTATATCACTGAACTCGCAATAAAATTCCCTACACAGACATATGCATATAAATGTAGAATCATGATCGCGGCCCACACCAAGTCAGTGTGAAGTGGGCGATTACCCTCGTTGTGTCAACAACTCAATAGTCTCTCCTCTTAGTTACAATACAATGCCGTTTTCTCTAACAGGCCATGTGCCTTATAGAGAAAACGAAAATTTAATGGCAAACATTTTCATACAAACCCCAAGTCGATCGAATAAGAATTGGATTTTATGTTTTATTTTTTTTTTAGATCGGCCGGCTATTTACGACGCGGTCGCACAACCGATAGAAATATAGCCGTCGTGTATGTACAGGCCGGGTGCGCGAAAGTGTTAAGGACAACAAGAGGTGTGACCAATGTACTGAAATTGAAAATAATATGCATATTTACAGTGTCCGTGGTGTAGTGGTAAGACACTCGCCTGGCGTTCCGCGAGCACTATGTCATGGGTTCGTATCCTGGCCGGGGAGGATTTACTGGGCGCAATTCCTTAACTGTAGCCTCTGTTTAACGCAACAGTAAAATGTGTACTTGGATGAAAAAACGATTCTTCGCGGCAGGGGATCGTATTCCAGGGACCTGCCTGAAACGCTACGCGTACTAGTGGCTGTACAAGAATGTAACAACTCTTGTATATATCTAAATATATATATATATATATATATATATATATATATATATAATATATATAATATATATATTATTTCTGTAAGCAGAAAGTTGTTCTTGTAAACTGGATTCGAAACACTCTTAAAGCTTTATGTGGACCACGTATTAGAGTGGAGTTAATGAGGTTTTTAATGTTTCATATTGTAAAATGCAAGAAAATTAGGAATACAATAATTATGTTACTTTCTGGTTACATTTTTTGTGTGTGTATAGGCAGGCAGGAAGGTTACTCAGTAGACAAAATATTGAAGTTCTTGCGAGGCAGGATCAGGTATAACATTTGGGGTTTAAGGCTCATGCTCGGTGATGATATGGGAATTTGTTTACTGAGAATTATATAAAATATATATAAATGCAATAATTTCCCCTGTATTTTAATGTAAATTTATTCTCCAATTTTTGTAAATCGTTTATAGGTAAATAAGTATAACATTCAGGTTTTTTTTTAAAGATCATGTTCTGTACTACTGAAACACTTGTTCACGAAGAATTGAAATGTATAATTGCCTTGTAAAACTTATGTACTTGTGATTTATATTGTATTTCTTAAAGAAAAAAATAACCAACAGTTTCATACATGTCTTGTCTTTTTATACAACCTTTCTACTAACCACAAGTAATTATTAAAGTTACTAACTTATAGAATTAATCATCATCATGATTTATAATAGCCACATATTTGCCAAATTCTCTTTACGTCAGAGTGACGACGTGAGGAACGACAAGCTAAAACATGAATCTCTCCACATATAGTTGCTTCTAAACAGAGTTTAGTTGTTGTTGTTGTTAAAGATTAGCTACCTGGAACAAGAAGTTCCAAGTAGCACGGGCTATGGTGAGCCCGTAGTGCCTTGAGAGTTTAGTTAATTACATTCCTTTACTAAGGATAATCGTTTATTTAGTTGATTATTTACATAGCATATTGTTGCTTACTGAACTCGTTCATTTAGGTGTATTAATAACTGCAGTGGAAATTATTATAGTATAAAGCGATTTATATAAAAAAAATTTAATGCAGTCTTAATAAGCTGACTTGCATTGTGCAAAAATATATTGCACCTTAATACATTTATTAGTGACATAAACACTTGTCACAATTCCTTACTTTCCCTGATTAATTATAAGTAAAATAAAATACTTTAAGCTCGATAATACTTTGAGCGGGCTGCGCATGCGACGCCATAGCAAAGAATTTGCTCAGTTTCTATTCGTTCTTACATTTATAAGAACGTTGCTACGTTAATTTGGCAATCAACAGCCGTGTCCCAGAACTAGTATAACTGCAATTCCATTGTCAACTCCTTTCACGCAGCTGCTGGAGGACGAGGGATTACATAGTTCTCTCCATCAACGGACACGCGGCTCGGCAACTATTATTTCCTTTCTGTTTTCATGTGGCCACAGTAAACATTTAGACTAGATGTCGTTAGGCCGAATGCAAATTAACAAAATTTCGCACGTTTCCTCTTTAGCAGTTTATTTTGTATCACCAAAATCTACACCTTTCATCACCATCATCATCTACACCTTTCATCACCACCAACATCTCCCACTCATCACCACCAACATATCCACTTCTCAAGACCACCAACATATCCTCATGACCACCAACATCTTCACCCTCTCATCACCACTAGCATCCCCGCCTCTTCTCACCACTAACATCTGCACCTCTCACCACCACCATCTCCCACTCTCACCACCACCACCATCTCCACCTCTCATCACCACGATCAACTTCACCTGTCATCAACATCTGCACCTGTCACCCCTACCAACATCTTCACCCTTCAACGCCACCAACATTTCCTCTCATCACCACCAACATCTCCACCTCTCAGCACATCAAACATCTCCACCTTTCATCACCACCTCTCACCACCATTAACATCTCCACCTCTCATCACCACCAACACCTCTCACCACCATTAACATCTCCACCTTTGAACACCACCATCTCTCCCTCTCATCGCTACAAATATCTCCATGCATCATCACCACCAACATCTCCACCTGTCATCACCGCCATCTTCTCCACCTCTCTCCACCACCAACATCTCGATCCACTTCTCATCACCAACATCTCAACCTCTCATCACCACAAACATCTCTACCTTCCATTGCCACCATCATCTCCACCTTTCACTACCACCTCTTCTCATAACCAACATCTTAACATCTCATCACCGTCAACATCTCCACCTGTCAACACCACCAACATCACCTATCATCACCACAAATATCTCCACCTTTCATCATTACAAACATCTCCACCTTTCATTACCACAAACATCTCCACCTCTCACCACTATTAACATCTCCCCCCCCCCCTCATCACCTCTCATCAAAAGCAACATCACCTCATATCACTACCAACATCACATCTCATCACCATTAACATCTCAACCTTTCATCACCACCAACATCACCTCTCATCGAAGAAATAGAACAAACGTTGAAGCGATCATATGAGTCTGAGGAAAAGGAATTTGAACAGAAAGCTATACAAGAGATAAGGAAAAACCCGAAATATTTTTTCACATACGCAAAATCAAAATCCAAAACCTCGACCAGTATTGGATCGTTAATTACAAATGAAGGTACGTACACAGAGGACAACAAAGAGATTAGGGAAATTCTAAGAAGCCAGTATGAGGCTATGTTTAGCACACCAATAAACAACATGAAAGTTGATGGCCCAGACAGCTTCTTTATGAATGACATTCAAGCTGCAGATAATATAACGGATATTACCACAAACTCGGAAGTCTTTGAAAGAGAAATTGACAATATGCCTATGCACTCAGCTCCTGGGCCTGACTCATGGAATTCAATATTCATAAAGAAATGTAAAGTACCAGTAGCGAGAGCACTCAGCGTAATATGGAGAGAGAGCCTGGATACAGGGGAGATACCAGCAGCACTTAAATCTGCAGATATAGCTCCGTTGCACAAGGGGGGGAGTAAAGCCTTGGCAAAAAATTATAGGCCAGTTGCACTAACATCACACATAATAAAAGTGTTTGAAAGAGTGATTAGGAATAAAATTTCTAGTTTTATGGAAAACAATGAATTGAACAATCCAGGACAACAGGATTTAGAGCGGGAAGATCCTGTCTGTCAAAGTTACTCAACCACTATGACAAAATCACAGAAGCCCTAGAAGAAAAGCAAAATGCAGATGTTGTATACACAGACTTTGCAAAGGCGTTCGACAAATGTGACCATGGGGGTGATAGCTCACAAAATGAGATCAATGGGAATAACTAGAAAAGTAGGACGCTGGATACTCAATTTCCTGTCGAATAGAACACAAAGAGTAACAGTCAATCAGATAAAATCGAGTCCAAACGATGTTAAAAGCTCTGTACCTCAAGGTACAGTCCTTGCACCGCTACTGTTCCTTATTCTCATATCTGATATAGACAAAAATACACGTCACAGCTTCGTGTCGTCCTTTGCAGATGACACAAAAATCAGCATGAAAATTACCTCTGCTGAAGACATTGAAAAACTACAAACAGATGTCAACAAAGTTTTCGATTGGGCAGCAGAAAATAACATGATGTTTAACAGTGATAAATTTCAGGTACTCAGGTACGGCAAAAATGAGGATCTGAAACATAATACAGGGTACAAAACACAATCGAATCTTCCCATAGTAGAAAAACAGCAGGTCAAGGATTTGGGAATAATGATGTCCGACGATCTAACGTTTAGGGAGCATAACCAAGCAAATATCGCGTCAGTCAGAAAAATGATCGGATGGATTACGAGAACTTTCAAATCTAGGGATTTCATCACAATGGTTGTACTCTTCAAGTCACTTGCGTTGTCCCGTCTCAAGTACTGCTCAGTACTCACTTCCCCCTTCAGAGCAGGAGAGATTGCTGAAATAGATGGAATACAGAGAACATATACGGCACGCATAGACGAGATAAAACACCTAAATTATTGCGATCGTCTCAAAGCTCTCCAAATGTACTCTCTAGAAAGGAGACGAGAGAGATACCAAATAATATACATATGGAAAATACTGGAGGGCCAGGTCCCAAATCTACACAGTAAAATAACAACGTACTGGAGTGAACGATATGGAAGAAAATGCAAGATTGAACCAGTAAAGAGCAGAAGTGCCATAGGCACAATCAGAGAGCACTGTATAAACATCAGAGGTCCGCGGTTGTTCAACGTCCTCCCAGCGACTATAAGAAATATTGCCGGAACAACCGTGGACATCAAGAGAAAACTGGACTGTTTTCTAAGAGAAGTTCCGGATCAGCCGGGCTGTGGTGGGTATGTGGCTCTGCGGGCCGCTCCAAGCAACAGCCTGGTGGACCAAACTCTCACAAGTCGAGCCTGGCCTCGGGCGGGCTTGGGAGTAGAAGAACTCCCAGAACCCCATCAACCAGGTATCAAGCAAGCAGGTATTACCACCAGCACCAACCTCTCCACCCTCTTAACCCCAACATCACACTCTCATCACCACCAACATCTGCTGCACTCTTCATCACCACCACCGTCCATCTTCATCACCACCAACATCACCTTCATCACCACATATCCATCCCTCATCATCACCAACATCTCCACCTCTCATCACCACTAACAATCTCCACCTGTCATCACCACAAACAGCTCCATCTTTCATCACCACCAACATCGCCGTCTTTCATAACCACAAACATCTCCACCTCTCACTTCAGTGCCCCCCCCCTCGAAACTTCATCATCACCCAACATCT
>WNGS01166144.1:0-13725 GCA_020271785.1 Procambarus virginalis | reverse complement strand
CGTGGCACGGCCGGATGTTGCCATATCGGTGCGCTTCAGATTATTCTGCTATGAATGGGAAATTGTCATATATTATTCCTGATACATTGATGCATATATATTTCTCGTTGTCTTTTAAGTAAAATACCAAAACTCTTTGGTGTTTGATATCATCCCCTCCATTTATCTTGTGACCGTGTAATGATGTAAAGCAGAGTGACCTGCCTGATACTATATTACTGGAATTTGCTCTTGCCACAATTACACCTGACCACTGCAGTGTTACTGGACACCTAAAAAAACCAGTTGGCGACCTTGAAGGCTGTGTAAGAGTTCGGTGTCGGGGCGGGCCACAGATTGAGGGAACGATCTGTGCCCCCACTCATCTTACAATTTAAAGGCCGGTTGTGAGACCGACTGGGTTACTCTCCGAGGCCAGCAGTGGAGCCTAGAGGATCGAGGGAAGACCCGCCGAACGACGGTGAGTAAGGGTTATTGTTGGAGCAACCACCTGGAAAGGAGATCCAGTCTACTGTTGTTTTAACCCTTCTCTAACGAGAACACCGTGAAACCCCGACAATATATATATATATATATATATATATATATATATATATATATATATATATATATATATATATATATATATATATATATATATATGTCGTACCTAGTAGCCAGAACGCACTTCTCAGCCTACTATGCAAGACCCGATTTGCCTAATAAGCCAAGTTTTCCTGAATTAATATATTTTCTCTAATTTTTTTCTTATGAAATGATAAAGCTACCCATTTCATTATGTATGAGGTCAATTCTTTTTTATTCGAGTGTAACACGGGACGGGTTTTCACTTCCTTCTACCCCCCTTTTCTCTCTTTATCCGTATTCTTTACTTTGGTTCTTAACCAAGGGACCCCACGACTTTTACTCGAGCCGACTCCACGCCACGTGGTCTCAAGACGATTTACCGACTTGAGATTCTACAACCCGTATGACGTGAAAATAGACTTCTAGCAAATTTCTAGGATCTCCTTTCCGCCGCCACCACCAGACCAGTAACCAAATGAGCAATGATCGAGGTCTGGATCGACCACGCTAAACAATCAACCTTGGGGCTTGATTCCCCACTAGTACAAATAAACCCTGGATCTTACGTGTGTAGGTAATTAAAATCAACAGGAGTAATAATCCTGATTCGGTGTTAGAATCGGCGCCCAATTCAACTCGGCCACGTGGGAAGCACGTGACAAGGACAATTCACATAAATATAACAAACACATGGAAATAATGAAAATGCAAAATTACTAACTAATTAATTTATTCAAACCTAAAACAGAGTCTAAGAAATTATAATCCTGACTTGAACACTCCCTGACTGAATATTTAACGGCAATGAGTGGACTATTCCTACAATTACTCACAAAGCAACTCTACCTTCTATGTTGACCCACTTGGGTAGAGTGCTGGTCTTATGGGAGGTGAGATGGTGACCTCCCCCAGTTGATCCGGCTACCACACTACTCGTCCTCTCTGCTCCTCTACCCAGAGGCCTAGATCTGTATTCTTCCGCTAGTATCTAAGTTACTTTGCCAGGCTTAAGTTATAACAATTAACCTCTATTGTACTGAATGTTCCAGATTGATTGAATATTGTACTGAAGTTTAAATTACACAAACATCTTAAGGAAGAGCTATTCCCAATTACACCATAGCTATTTGACCTTTGAGAAATAGAGGACATGGAACCTCGTGACCTATGACCTCCGGTCACTCCACGTCACAGCCTAGTTCTTGCTTGTGACGTCACTGATGGTGACTTAAACTCCTTCTAATAATGAGAATACTCTTGATATTATGAACAGTAGTACTATACAATGCAATTTGACTGCAAAATGAATGAAGGCTAATTCCTCTAAATAGTGAATACAACAGAATGATTCATTATATGAACAAAGGCGTCCGGTTATCCTCACCACAATTCCCCCAGGGAGGATGCTCCCATGTGCTTGGGGTCAGGTCTCTACCCGAGCCTTCTAGAACCTTCTTACAACAACCTAGATTGTTACACGAGTTAAAATTAACGTAGTTATATGACCGAACCTAACCAACCCTACCTAACCTATCTTTATAGGTTAGGTGAGGTAGCTGAAAAGTTAGGTTAGGTTAGGTTAGGTAGTCGAAAAAACAATTAATTCATGAAAACTTGGCTTATTAGGCAAATCGGGCCTTGCATAGTAGGCCGATAAGTGCGTTCTGGCTACTAGATACGACATTATATATATATATATATATATATATATATTATATATATATATATATATAATAATATATATATATTATATATATTATATATATATATATATATATATATATATATATTATATAATATATATTTCAGCGCCTCAGTGTGGCAATCCAGAGAGGAAATGCTCACTGCATCCATGGTTCCTGCCCGCCATCTGAGGAGCTGGAGGAGCTTTTCAACCTGTGACAAGCAGCCTTGTACCCTGCATGTAATCAATACTGTAACTTTTTGTGTAATGACATTTTCAAATAAAGTTAGATAAATATACACACATACCAAAGAATAGGGGTGGTAGGAGAAGAAAATATCAAAGTGTTCAGTGAGGATCCACAAGGTCTTCTCTGAGTACTCTTATTTCTTCTCCGAGGCTATGGGTCCCTACACTTGCACCAGAGGTGGTACCCCTATATATATAAAAAAAAAATTATATATATATATATATATATATATATATATATATATATATATATATATATATATATATATATATATATTGTGACGGTAACGAGTTGGAAATGGTGGTCGGCAGTCTTCCAACTAGCAGGTGTCAGTGCTGGGCCACATATAATATATAAAAAGAAAAGGAAAAAAAAAGAGAAAAAAAAGAATGACTGCGTGATTGGTAATCTCTGGTAAGGTCGGAAATACGAAAGACAATAATAAAAACTGGATTTTAATAACAATAAAAAAACACAAATTGAAACAAATGCAAAATCTTGGCTTAATGGTAAAATGTCAAGTGGAAAAAAATACATAAACATGAAAATAGGTTACGTTAATGGGGAGGAGAATTGACATACAAAAGTAAATAAAATATGAATGCTGGAATATATGCACTAACTATAAACCTCTATTTGACCACACAAGGTGAGTCACTTAGGAGTTCATAGCTTGCGAGCACACAATATTCTGGCTGGCAGAAACGCAAGGGACTCCAACAATAACTGGCGAGGTCTTGTGATTGGCGAGGAGCCGGAGTGGAGTGTTGGTTGGCGGCCAATGAGGAAGCTGGATGGCCGCAAGTCGCTAGTTAGGCAGTTGAAGGGTTCGGCGCGTCGACCAGGTGCAGCAGGTGCTGGAGTGGGGGGGGAGGAGGGAGTTGCTGGTACGTGTGGCTATCTTAATATGTACGTTTAGCCACTACAAAACGTATCTTGTATATTGATGAGGACAGGATGAGTCGCAGAAATAGCAGGCTAAATCTCTGATAAGAGATTATCGTCACAATATATATATATATATATATATATATATATATATATACATATACATATATACATACACATACATATCTAATCACCCACACAAATACACACATCAATGCTCCGACGGAACCCCCAAAGTGATAAGCCTAGAATACCAAGAACTGGAATTACTAACAAATTTATCACAAGCTAATTACAGATTTCACGGCAATTGAATTACATTAGCATGATAACGGCTATACATTAATATTTTATGCTCATTCACTAATCATTATGAGGCAGTATTTATTTATCCATTTAGTCGTTATAATTAGCCTATGCTTCTTCAGTTAAAGATCTGCAACAATAATCAGTTATGATTATTTTAATTGTGATAAATTTCGTATTAATTACTTTGTAATTAATTTATTTAATAATTAATTTTGTAATTAATTTATATAGTAATTATTTTATGTAATTAATTTATATAATAATTAATATTAAATTAAGCCCCCACGTGGTGCGTTTTCTTCCAACCCACAGAAATACACACATCAATACTCTTTGTGTCACAAGTGATCAACAAGAGGCTCACAACAGTCACTATACAAGGCACTTTACATCTATGGTGAGTCGTACAGTTACTAGTCTTGCTCCACACCCACCCAACTGGGCGGCAGCTTTACAGTCATGTGCTCCACACCCACCCAACTGGGCGGCAGCTTTACAGTCATGTGCTCCACACCCACCCAACTGGGCGGCAGCTTTACAGTCATGTGCTCCACACCCACCCAACTGGGCGGCAGCTTTACAGTCATGTGCTCCACACCCACCCAACTGGGCGGCAGCTTTACAGTCATGTGCTCCACACCCACCCAACTGGGTGGCAGCTTTACAGTCATGTGCATGCATTACCTACAGTAAGCAAATTTTGGATACTTCGCTAAGATTTCTGGCAGCACATCATTATGAATGAAGTACTTACACATTTCTTGGACACTATTGATGGTGTTATCTCTAAATTCCGCGATTTTTCCACATTCCATTATATAATGATGCAAAGTATACGAGTAGTTCTGCTGACAGAGTTTACAATTAGTCAAATCTACATCAGCAGATGTTACAAACTGCCAGAGGTACTTGTAGCCGAGCCTAAGCCTAGCAGTGGTAACATCTAGAAGTCTGCTAACATTTTACAAAAACTTATGTCATAACCACTGAGGCACACCTCACTTCTTTCCTGGATGACTGTGGGATAACAGCTGAATAACCTGAACATAATTTGTAGACTCACATACTACCAAAGTGTACTTAAGCTCTGCCTTTCCTTTACAAAGGTCTTTTATTTTATTTTTATTTTTTGTTTGTCATCTTTGTTGTTGACATTGCTTGTTTTTTACTCTTAATTATTTGGTCTTAGTTAATCCCCTTGTCACTAAACCTAGGGCTCTTTATTACCCCTGTTATATTTAAAGTAACTTGGTATTTGTTTCTTGTAATCATTTATTTGAATTAATTAATAGTATAATTGTTTATATAATCATCTACTTCAGTTTCATAGTAAAATCTTCCACATGAATATACTCTCACCCTATTTATTTTTACACTTAGATTTATATTAGAGTAAATTTCTAGATTTACTTAGATTTGTCATTTTTTTCTTGGAATTATCTATTTGAGCTCACTTTGTTTTCTTAGGTTCATACTAATTATAGGAGTTTAATTAACCATTACTAAGCTAATTATCATTAAGAACATTTAACTTTATGATTATTATCTTTCTTGTTATTTTTTTATTTTACATATATATTGTCAGTCTCTACTGATTTTTTGTTTTTTCTTTTATCTAACTTCTGTGTCCTTCCTGGCTATCTATTGGATCTTTATTGTACTTCTAATTTGTTACTATTGTATGTGTATTTGCTTCTATTCTTGTGTTTTGCTATATCGTGTATCTTGTAAATAAATAAATAAATGTTTATTTTGGTGAGGTACATACATACAAGAGATTTTACAAAGATTGATGGATTTATAGATAGAGCTAGTACATACAATGCCTAAAGCCACTATTACGCAAAGCGTTTCGGGCATGAAAAACATTAATGGCTAAAGCTTAATACTAATTAAGTAAAAAGAATAAAATGTGTTGAGAACAAATAAAAATAGAGACAAAAAAGGGGGAACATGGCTGAAAAAGCAGCACAAATACAATTAGGTCGATAAACAGCGTTATTTAAAAAAACAGACATGGATTGACAATAGAGGGGTAAGGTAAGTTACAGGGAATTTATTAAATAAATAAAATAAATAAATATGTTTATTCAGGTAAGGTATATACATACAAGTGATGTTACATTAATGGATCGAATTATAGATAGAGCTAGTACATACAATGCCTAAAGCCACTATTACGCAATGCGTTTCGGGCAGGAAGAACATTAATATCTAGAACTTAATACTAATTGAGCATAAAGAATAAAATGTGTTGAGAACAAATACAAATAAAGATAAAAAAGGGGGGAACATGACTGAAAAAGCAGCACAAATACAAAAGGTTGACAAACAGCATTGATTAAAAAAAATAACAGACATGGGTTGACAATAGAGGGGTAAGGTAGGTTACAGGGAATTTATTAGGTAGTGTTTAGTTTTAATCTTAAACTGGTTGAGAGAGGTACAGTCTTTAACATGGTTGGGGAGGTCATTCCACATTCTGGGTCCCTTGATTTGTAGAGCATTTCTAGTTTGATTAAGCCGTACTCTTGGAATATCAAAACTGTATTTATTTCTGGTGTGGTGCTCATGGGTTCTGTTACAACCTTCAATGAAGCTTTTGAGTTCAGGATTGGCATTACAGTTCAGCGTTTTATATATGTATGATACACATGAGAGAATGTGCAGTGACTTAATATCTAACATATTCAGAGATTTGAGTAGGGGTACCGAGTGATGTCTGGGGCCAGAGTTGGATATTGTCCTAATAGCAGCTTTGTGTTGAGTAATTAGAGGACGTAAATGATTTTGGGTAGTAGAACCCCAAGCACAAATACCATAGTTGAGATATGGATAGATGAGGGAGTAATAGAGAGTCACCAGGGCAGGTCGGGGTACATAATATCTGATCTTAGAGAGAATGCCAACAGTTTTTGAAACTTTTTTGATATATTTAGAATGTGTCCCTGGAAATTCAGCTTGTGGTCAATGAGAACGCCAAGGAACTTGCCATCTAATTTGTTACAAATTTGGGTATTGTTAATTTTGAGATTTATTTGATTAGAGGATTTATTGCCAAACAGAATATAGAAAGTTTTGTCAATGTTAAGGGTGAGTTTGTTGGCAGTTAGCCAAAGATGGACTTTATTTAGCTCAGTATTTACTGTGGCATTTAGAGCAAGGGGGTCAGGACTGGAGTAAATGAAGGTTGTGTCGTCAGCAAATAGAATTGGTTTGAGGTGTTGGGAGGCATTTGGAAGGTCATTAATGTAGATGAGAAAGAGGAGAGGGCCAAGTATGCTGCCCTGAGGAACACCAATGTTGATGGGTAGGGTGGGAGAAATTGAATTATTCACAGAAACATACTGGAGCCTGTCAGTAAGGTAAGATTTGAGGTATTGCAGGGAGTGTCCTCTGACTCCATAATGATGTAATTTAAGAAGAAGGTTTTGGTGGTTGACAGTGTCAAAAGCCTTACGCAGGTCCACAAATACCCCAACAGGGAACTCATTTTTATCAAGAGCTGCATGAATCAAGTTAATCATACTAATAAGTGCATCGTTAGTGCTTTTTTTAGGTCTGAAGCCATATTGACAAGAGCTAAGTATATTGTGTTTGGCTAGATAAGAGTAAAGCTGCTTGTAGATTAGTTTTTCAAATATTTTTGACAAGTTAGGCAGGATTGATATAGGTCTGTAGTTGTTAACATCTGTGAGATCACCACATTTGTGGACAGGGGTTACTCTCGCTTTCTTTAGAATATCTGGAAAGGTTTGGAGTTCAAGTGACTTGTTGAAGAGCAATGCAATAGCAGGGGCTAAAGATCTGGAGGCTTTTTGTAAATTAAAGTTGGTATCTCATCAAGGGCACTAGACTTGGTTTTAAGGGAAAGGATTATCTCATTGACGTCAGTGGAATTAGTAGGCTTTAGGTACAGAGACTGTGGATAGTTACCTGTAAGATAGTCCTTAACATCAGTACTGGAAGTTGGAATATCATTTGCAAGGGATGACCCAATGGAAGAGAAGAACCTATTAAACTCAATAGCAGAATCAGAGGCTGAAAGCTGACCATCGTTACTGGACAGGAGTGTTGGTTTATTATTAAAATCTTCTTTGATCCCAATATTTGTGAGATTGTGCTCCAAGTTTTTTTAATGTTGCTCTTTATTTGGGTAAATTTATCTTCGTAGAATTTAGTTTTGGCTCGTCTAATTATTTTAGATAGCAATAACGAGTAATTCTTTGAAAATTCTTTGGAGACGGTTCCTAACCAATACTTCTTCTCAAGGTCATGTTTTTTATTAATGGATTTAAAAATTCCCTTTGTAAGCCAAGGATTGTTAAGCCTTTTGGTTGTGACTTGTTTTGAAAGCCTAGGACAGTGGGTGTTATAAAGGTTAAGAGTCTTTTGAAGAAAAGATTGCACTGCTAGGTTGATGTCCCCTATGTTACCTAACTCGGATTCCCAGTTGACATTATCAGCAGCAGTTATAAAATTGTCTATAGCAGTTTCATTGTGCAGCCTAAAGCTTAATTCCCTTGACTCAAGAGGTGGTTTGATAATGTTAGTTGAGAGAAATGTGGGGTAATGGTCTGTAGTGCTATCGGTGATTATACCTGAAGTAAGCGGAGAGGTTATGTTGGTCCAGATGTGATCAAGAGTCGTGGCCGTACAATCAGTGATTCTAGTAGGTCTAGTAATTAAGGGTATGAGGAAGCAGGAATTCATACAGTTGAGGAAGCTAACAGCAGTAGGGTGTTCAGGCTCGCAGAGGTCAATATTAAAGTCCCCTGCGATAATTAGATGGTTTTTGTTCAGTCTGTTATCGAGTATTAGATTTCTAAGGTTTGAATTGAATTCGGATACATCAGTGTTAGGAATTCTATAGACTGCACCCACAGACAGGACAGACTCGGCACCCTTGACTCTGAAACTGGCGAAGATATACTCCCCACAGCTGTCTCTAGTTCTAATTATATTTAAGCATGTTAGTTCTTGGTGGTAGTAAAGAGCAGTACCACCACCTCTCTGAATTTGACGACAGTTGTGAATTGCTGAGTAGTTAGGCATGTTAAAGAGTTGAGTAGTATCCTCTTTCAACCACGTTTCAGTAAGTATAATAAAAGAGAATTTGTTGTCAATAGTTTCAATCAAGCACTAACATCATCGAAGTGTTTACCTAGGGATCTAACGTTCAAGTTGATTACAGAGTTATTGTGATTATTTGTTAATACATTGTTTACATCATGTGCTGTAAAATATCTGCAATTTTGATCATTAAAGTGATGATTGTCATAGATAGTGGATAAGAGGTTTAGTTCTGGGTCTATACTTGTCTGCATAAAAAGGCTGGTTGCAGGAAAAAAAGGCAAGAGTGCCAAAAAAAAAAAAAATAGAAAATAAAGAAAAGTAGAAAAAATCTAAAGTAATATAAACTTAATGGTAATTTAAGTAATAAACTTAATGGGAACTAGGAATGTACAAAATGAAGTAGAATAATTAATAACAATAGATGACCAAGGTAGGTAGGTAGTGCTTCGTTTTTATCTTAAACTGGTTGAGAGAGGTACAGTCTTTAACATAGTTGGGAAGGTTATTCCACATTCTGGTCCCTTGATTTGTAGAGCATTTCTAGTTTGATTAAGTCGTACTCTTGGAATATCAAAACTGCATTTATTTCTGGTGTGGTGCTCATGGGTTCTGTTACAACCTTCAATGAAGCTTTTGAGGTCAGGATTGGCATTACAGTTCAGCGTTTTATATATATATAATACAGATGAGAGAATGTGCAGCGACTTAATATCTAACATATTCAGAAATTTGAGTAGGGGTACCGAGTGATGCCTGGGGCCAGAGTTGGATATTGTCCTAATAGCAGCTTTATGTAGAGTAATTAGAGGACGTAAATGATTTTGGGTAGTAGAACCCCAAGCACAAATACCATAGTTGAGATATGGATAGATGAGGGAGTTATAGAGAGTCACCAGGGCAGGTCGGGGTACATAATATCTGATCTTAGAAAGAATGCCAACAGTTTTTGAAACTTTTTTTTTGATATATTTAGAATGTGTCCCTGGAAATTCAGCTTGTGGTCAATGAGAACGCCAAGGAATTTAGTTAGTTTAGTTCATTTATTATGCACCCCACACCCATCTTGTGGGCGGTAGTGGAAAGGGTTACAGAGGCACATAATGGGCTCAGGGACTGAACCCCACAATTCATTTAGCTAAGCAAGTTACAATCTTGATGAGCTAGTTACAAAATTCATTATAAGTCGTCACATCAACAATGGATTCGAGATCGACCTCAAGTACAGGTTCTAAATTAAGCAACTGACATATGTGGAGAGCTAGTTGTCACAATTTATATGTTTGTCCTGCACACCGCCCCCCATCCAGCGGGCGGCGGTGGATAGGTTACAATCACTTAGTTACTACATACAATTAGCAAACTGGGGATATTTGGCTAAAATTTCTGGTAGCAGATAATTTTGAATGAAATATTTACACATCGCTGGAACATTGGTTATAGAATTGTCTCTAAATTCACGTATCTTTTCGCACTCCATCACATAGTGACGAAGGGTGTGCGAATAATTTTGTTGACACAGTTTACATTTGGTCAGGTCTACATCGGCAAATAATGAGAATTCCCAGAGATACTTGTAACCGAGTCTAAGCCGAGCAGTAGTAACATCTAGAAGTCTGCTGATTTTATTGGATGATCCATAGATGTGTGGCTCCTCTTGCATGATAGTATGATGATAGATGGAATTACTGGTGTCAATTTCACTTTGCCTCAGATCTACAAGATCTTGTTGAAGTTCTCGGTGTACTGCTGCTCTCAGATTGCTCATTGACAATCCAAGGTTACACTCAACGGCTCCTTTAAAGGCAGATTCTTTGGCTAACTTATCAGCTCTATCATGCATTCGGAGGCCAACATGAGATGGACTCTGTTACCATCCTTAATAATTTTGTTGTATTTGTGTCTAGCTTCGGACACGAGCATGTTACAGTTATGTCTTAAAGAGTTGAGAGCATTTAAGGATGATAAGGAGTCACTTACAATTAATATATCAAGTTTGGAGACTTGTACACATTTCAGTGCAAGGAGCAAGGCAAATAGTTCGGTCTGAAAGGTAGAGGCCCAGTTGTTTATACGGACTCCCCACTCAAAGTACAAGCCATCGCCCATTGTCAGAACAACTGCACTTCCAGCTGCACCCGTGGTGCGGTGTAGGGAACCATCAGTGTATATGATTTGAGAGAGAGAATGCTCTGTGGCGAGAGCATCAATATGGCTTAAGGCGTTGAGCTTTGCCTCAAGACAAAGCTTGGGCTGATCTCTAATTTGCTTCTTGGGTGGAAAGGGAGGGATTAAAACTGGAAAGGGGGGTAATCTCCCACGGTGCAGGAAAGTGCCGTTGTTGTTTCTCTTGGTACAAATTATGAACCTGATACATTCTGAGTTGAGTTCCAGTTTTTGTTATCCATTTGGAACAATGGTGATCTTCAATAAAGAAATTCTGGAGGGCTTCTGTGCAAGGATTAGGATGAGTTAGCCTAAGCATTTTTATACCAATTTGACAGTTAATTTCAGTAACACGATCAACAACGCTCAGAATATTAAGTTCCTTTCTCATATTAAGTATCCTTGTGGTACGAGGGCACCCAAGGATTATCCTCAAGGCTTCGTTCTGCAATTTTTCAAGCCCTCCAAGCTTTCTTTCAGGCATCAAAACAAGCAGAGGTGCAGCATAATCCACTAAAGATCTGATATATGCAAGGTACATCATTTTGACAATTCTGACATTGGCACCATAGTCTTAGTGATAACCTGCAACAGCCTTGAGAGCTCGGAGCCTCTCTTTATACTGACGACAGAGTCTGAATACAACAGGACCATACAGTGGCACCTCAAGGCCAAGGTATTTGAATCTGTTTACATAGTCAAGCTGGGAGCCATCAGACAGTTGCATCTTGCGAACAGCTCCTCCCTGCCTGGGTGGGCGCCGATTTAGTATCTTTGTTTTCTCTGCTGAGATAATTAAACCTAGGTCCTGACATGAGTCTAATACAGAGTTAAGAGTGTTCTGCGTGTTAGCATACCCAGTGGTGTGTATCATTATATCATCAGCATAGCTAATGATGTGGACGTTGGGTTTGCTCGGTATAGAGTTTAACAGCGTGTTTATTAAGATATTTAATAAGGTAGGACTGAGGACACCTCCCTGCGGGGTACCTAGTTCAAAGTCTCTTGTTACACTCCTATGCCCCTGGAAAAATACAGATGACTTCCTGTTGGATAAGTAACCCCTGATCCAACAAAGAAGCCGACCACCAATATTCATTCTTGCAAGCTCATTCAAGATAACATGTCTATTTGCAGTATCAAAGGCAGACTTGAGATCCAGGAAGATGGTATATGACTTTTCAGTGTGCAGGGTAAGAAAGGTGGTGATGCAATGATGCACACTCCTTCAGGCATGAAGCCATATATCTGGGGGATAGCATGGTTCTTATTCACCCCCGAAATTGCCCTCATTTGTTTCTTAAAACCTCAGATCCAGTAACTCTTGCATTCAATACATTAAACAATCCCTACCCCATCAACTTCTGTCAGAAAAACAAACTGCCGGTCAACAGTATCATGGAGTGAGGATCTATGTGGGCAACTCTGTCCTCAATGTATTTAATCTATATGCTCCAGCAGGAAAGTTAAATTATATTGATCTTCCGGCCTGCGCTCAAGCAGAGCCAACCATCATTCTTGGCGACTACAATGCTAGACACAAGGACATTGGTGGCTCTTGCTCCAGTAACGGTAATGGGAATCAACTGCTGTCGCTACTAAATAGTCACCAAGATGTGCAGATTGTGGGTGACCTTGAACCCACGCATATTTGTGGAGGCATTCTAGACCTCTGTTGGTTTCAACGTCTCTCACGTCTGGTGCACATCATCTATTGTAACAGATTTGTTGTCAGATCATCACCCTAGATTGACTACTCTATGTATAGGAAATACCATCCTGCCCGGTGGAACTTTCAAACGCAAACGGCTCAGTGTTCCTCCTGCTCGACATGAAGACTTTGTTGCTCATGTGTCAGAGTGGTACAGCACTTATGATCCTTCCACAGTCCAGACATTTAACGACGATCTAGTACAGAGCATTCAGATGTTTGCTGACCCTTTAGGTCGGCCCCCTGCACCATCCAATAGCCGGAACGATATGAAAGGTAATAAACGCCATGCCTATTACAATGACCCCAAACTGCGTACTTTGAAACGCACTGCCAGACGAGTTGGGCTTGCATACGAGTTGGGCTCGCATCGCCCTAACCCTTGCACAGAAGCCCTCTAGAATTTCTTTATTGAAGGTCAGCATCGTTCCAGTTGGATAATTAAAACTGGAACTCAAATCAAAATGTATCAGGTTTATAATTTGTACCAAGAGAAACAACAGCGGCACTTTCCTGCACCGTGGGAGATTACACCCTTTCCAATTTTAATCCCTCCCTTTCCACCCAAGAAGCAAATTAGAGATCAGCTCAAGCTTTGTCTTGAGGCAAAGCTCAACGCCTTAAGCCATATTGATGCTCTCGCCACAGAGCATTCTCTCTCTCAAATCATATACACTGATGGTTCCCTACACCGCACCACGGGTGCAGCTGGAAGTGCAGTTGTTCTGACAATGGGCGATGGCTTGTACTTTGAGTGGGGAGTCCGTATAAACAACTGGGCTTCTACCCTTCAGACTGAACTATTTGCCTTGCTCCTTGCACTGAAATGTGTACAAGTCTCCAAACTTGATACATTAATTGTAAGTGACTCCTTATCATCCTTAAATGCTCTCGACTCTTTAAGACATAACTGAAACATGCTCGTGTCCGAAGAGTAGACACAAATACAACAAAATTATTAAGGATGGTAACAGAGTCCATTTCATGTGGTCTCCATCTCATGTTGGCCTCCGAATGCATGATAGAGCTGATAAGTTAGCCAAAGAATCTGCCTTTAAAGGAGACGTTGAGTGTAAC
>WNGS01166140.1:0-10779 GCA_020271785.1 Procambarus virginalis | reverse complement strand
TGTTATATTTCACCAGTACTCTGCTCATTGTTCCTCTTAGCACCGATATGTTCAATGCCACACGTTTAGAATCACTTCTTCACTATCCTATTCACTATTTGTTATGATCTTCACTATCCACATTTAGTTGTGTACCCTCTGACCAAGCAGTGGCCCACGTGCTTGTCCTGGCACAGATGTCGTACCCCTGATCTTGACTAATATGCACTATCGGACACTATCCGTAAGTTTTCTAGTTTCAAATTGGTGTGTTGCACTGTTGTATTCTCACTGAACACGAATTTCCCGCGTATCCCTCTGTTCCGAGATATGAAGCCTTAATGACGAGCGCGGCGCACCCTCCCTCACCGAACGAGAACGTGGTAACGTGGTAACGTGTGTGTGTGGTGTGTGTTTGTCTGTGTGGTGTGTGTGTGTGTGTGTGTGTGTGTGTGTGTGGTGTGTGTGTGTGTGTGTGGTGTGTGTGTGTGGTGTGTGGGTGTGTGTGTGTGTGTGTATTCACTTAGTTGTATTTACGGGGGTTGAGCTTTGCTCTTTCGGCCCGCCTCTCAATGTAATCAACTGTTTACTAACTACACTAACTACTTTTTTTTTTTTTTTTTTTTTTTTTTCCCACACCACACACACACACACACAACCCAGGAAGCAGCCCGTGCCAGCTGACTAACTCCCAGGTACCTATTTACTGCTAGGTAACAGGGGCATTCAGGGTGAAAGAAACTTGCCCATTTGTTTCTGCCGGGTGCGGGAATCGACCCGCGCCACAGAATTACAAGTCCTGCGCGATATCCACCAGGCTACCTGGCCCCCTGCCACCAGCTACTGGCCCCCTGCCACCAGGCTACCTGCCCCCTGTGTGTGTGTGTGTGTGTGTGTGTGTACTCACCTAATTGTGTGTGTGTGTGTGGTGGTGTGTGTGGTGCGTGTGTGTGTGTGTGTGAGAGAGAGAGTGTGTGTGTGTGTGTGTGTGTGTGTGTGTGTGTGTGTGTGTGTGTGTGTGTGTGTGTGTGTGTGTGTGGTGTGTGTGGTGTGTGTGTGTGTGCTATGTGTGGTGTGTGTGTGTGTGTGTGTGTGTGTGTGGTTGTGTGTGTGTAATTACCTAAGTGTAGTTACAGGATGAGAGCTACGCTCGTGGTGTCCCTTCTTCCCAGCACTCTTTGTCATATAACGCTTTGAAACTACTGACGGTCTTGGCCTCCACCACCTTCTCCCCTAACTTGTTCCAACCGTCTACCATTCTATTTCCGAAAGTGAATTTTCTTATATTTCTTCGGCATCTGTGTTTAGCTAGTTTAAATCTATGACCTCTTGTTCTTGAAGTTCCAGGTCTCAGGAAATCTTCCCTGTCGATTTTATCAATTATTGTTACTATTTTGTACGTAGTGATCATATCACCTCTTTTTCTTCTGTCTTCTAGTTTTGACATATTTAATGCCTCTAACCTCTCCTCGTAGCTCTTGCCCTTCAGTTCTGGGAGCCACTTAGTAGCATGTCTTTGCACCTTTTCCAGTTTGTTGATGTGCTTCTTAAGATATGGGCACCACACAACCGCTGCATATTCTAGCTTTGGTCTAACAAAAGTCGTGAACAATTTCTTTAGTATAACGCCATCCATGTATTTAAAAGCAATTCTGAAGTTAAAAAGCGTAGCATAGGCTCCTCGCACAATATTCTTTATATGTGTACTCACCTATTTGTACTCACCTATTTGTGCTTGCAGGGGTTGAGCTTTGGCTCTTTGGTCCCGCCTCTCAACTGTCAATCAACTGGTGTACAGATTCCCGAGCCTACTGAGCTCTATCATATCTACACTTGAAACTGTGTATGGAGTCAGCCTCCACCACATCACTGCCTAAAGCATTCCATCCGTTAACTACTCTGACACTGAAAAAGTTCCTTCTAACGTCTCTGTGGCTCATGTGGGTACTCAGTTTCCACCTGTGTCCCCTTGTTCGCGTCCCCCCAGTGTTGAATAGTTTGTCCTTGTCTACCCGGTCGATTCCTCTGAGGATTTTGTAGGTTGTGATCATATCTCCCCTTACTCTTCTGTCTTCCAGTGTCGTAAGGTGCATTTCCCGCAGCCTTTCCTCGTAACTCATGCCTCTTAGTTCTGGGACTAGTCTAGTGGCATACCTTTGGACTTTTTCCTGCTTCGTCTTGTGCTTGACAAGGTACGGGCTCCATGCTGGGGCTGCATACTCCAGGATTGGTCTTACATATGTGGTGTACAAGATTCTGAATGATTCCTTACACAGGTTCCTGAACGCTGTTCGGATGTTAGCCAGCCTCGCATATGCCGCAGACGTTATTCTCTTTATGTGGGCTTCAGGAGACAGGTTTGGTGTGATATCAACTCCTAGATCTTTCTCTCTGTCCATTTCATTAAGTACTTCATCTCCTATTCTGTATCCTGTGTCTGGCCTCCTGTTTCCACTGCCTAGTTTCATTATGTGTGTGTGTGTGTGTGTGTACTCACCTAGTTGTACTCACCTAGTTGTGCTTGCGGGGGTTGAGCTCTGGCTCTTTGGTCCCGCCTCTCAACCGTCAATCAACAGGTGTACAGTTTCCTGAGCCTAATGGGCTCTATCATATCTACACTTGAAACTGTGTATGGAGTCAGCCTCCACCACATCGCTTCCTAATGCATTCCATTTGTCAACCACTCTGACACTAAAAAAGTTCTTTCTAATATCTCTGTGGCTCATTTGGGCACTCAGTTTCCACCTGTGTCCCCTAGTGCGTGTGCCCCTTGTGTTAAACAGCCTGTCTCTATCAACCCTGTCGATTCCCCTGAGAATCTTGAATGTGGTGATCATGTCCCCCCTAACTCTTCTGTCTTCCAACGAAGTGAGGTTTAATTCCTGCAGTCGCTCCTCGTAGCTCATACCTCTCAGCTCGGGTACTAGTCTGGTGGCAAACCTTTGAACCTTTTCCAGTTTAGTCTTATGCTTGACTAGATAGGGACTCCATGCTGGAGCCGCATACTCCAGGATTGGTCTGACATATGTGGTATATAATGTTCTGAAAGATTCCTTACACAAGTTTCTAAAGGCCGTTCTTATGTTAGCCAACCTGGCATATGCTGCTGATGTTATCCTCTTGATATGAGCTTCAGGGGACAGGTCTGGCGTGATATCAACCCCCAGGTCTTTCTCTCTCTCTGACTCTTGAAGTATTTCATCTCCCAAATGATACCTTGTATCTGGTCTCCTGCTTCCTACCCCTATCTTCATTACATTACATTTGCTTGGGTTAAACTCTAACAGCCATTTGTTCGACCATTCCTGCAGCTTGTCCAGGTCTTCTTGAAGTCTCAAGCTGTCCTCCTCTGTCTTAATCCTTCTCATAATTTTGGCGTCGTCAGCAAACATTGAGAGGAATGAGTCTATACCCTCTGGGAGATCATTTACGTATATCAGAAACAGGATAGGTCCAAGTACAGAGCCCTGTGGGACTCCACTGGTGACTTGACGCCAGTCTGAGGTCTCACCCCTCACTGTAACTCTCTACTTCCTATTGCTTAGGTACTCCCTTATCCACTGGAGCGCCCTACCTGTTACTCCTGCCTGTTTCTCCAGCTTATGCATCAACCTTTTATGGGGTACTGTGTCAAAGGCTTTCCGACAGTCCAAAAAAATGCAGTCCACCCACCCTTCTCTTTCTTGCTTAATTCTTGTCACCTGATCGTAGAATTCTATCAAGCCTGTAAGGCAAGATTTACCCTCCCTGAACCCATGTTGATGGGTTGTCACGAAGTCTCTTCTCTCCAGATGTGTTACTAGGTTTTTTCTCACAATCTTCTCCATCACCAAACCACCACTTCCAGCCAGCACGCATCCCTTTGGTGAATCGTCATCTGCCCACTACTTCAGCGCCATCTACATAGCCAATGACTGAGCGTGCACTAGCCATTGGCATTTAGAATATCCTGTGCTCTCAAGCTGAAACAACCATCTGATATATGCTCTGTTTATTAGTGGATATTCTCAGCCAGCGCTTTATTCTCAACACCTGTTAATTCATTTCTTGTCTTTATTCGTTTTTGAGTAACGTCACTACTGTTTTATTTTATGTTATTTTTTTTACTTTATTATCTTGTTTGTTTGCACTGTACATAGCCAAGGTATTAACTTTGTTCATTGTTATTTTCAAGTAAATTAAAGTTTCATTGTTCATACTATTTGTTTCGCGTGTTTTCCCTTACTTTACCACAGGAGGCAACAGCCAAGCAGTCAACTTTTTTTTTTGTAAATGTGATTGGCATTGACACCAGCCGTTAGGAGGACTGCCGAACACCTACACTTCTTTTTTCCATCACAAAGATGAGAAACCCATGGTTTAATCAGAGATGTAGGCTAGCTAAGCAGCAAAGTAAAAGGGCATGGAGAAACTATAGGAATAACATGACACTGGAGAGCAGAGAACGATACCAGAATGCCAGGAATGAATATAACAGGTTGAGAAGAGAGGCAGAAAGACAATACGAAAATGACATCACAATCAAGGCAAAGACTCAACCTAAATTGCTGCATTGCCACATCAGGAGAAAAACAACAGTAAAGGAACAGGTTATGAAATTAAGGATAGGGGCGGAAGGATTCACTACAAACGACAAGGAAGTGTGTGAGGAACTGAATAAGAAATTCCAGGAGGTCTTCACCTTAGGGCAAGGAGAAATTCCAGAGATAAGAGAGGGAATAGCTAACAAGGAACCCCTGGAAGAGTTTGAGATTACCAATGGGGAAGTAAGGAAGTGTTCACTAGAGTTGGATGTGACAAAGGCTATAGGCCCAGATGGAATCTCCCCTTGGATACTAAAGGAAGGAGCAGAAGAACTGTGCCTACCACTCTCCATAGTGTATAACAAATCACTGGCAACAGGGGAACTGCCAGATATTTGGAAAGCAGCTAACGTAGTCCCGATATACAAGAAAGGGGATAGACAGGAGGCACTGAACTACAGGACAGTGTCCCAAACCTACATACCATGCAAGCTGATGGAGAAGATTGTGCGAAAAAGCTAGTGGAGCGTCTGGAGGGAAAGAACTTTGTAACACAGCATCAACATACGTTCATTGATGGCAGGTCCTGCCTCACAGGGTTACTTGAATTCTACGACCAGGCAACAAAAATAAGGCAAGAAAGAGAAGGGTGGGCAGACTGCATATTTTTGGATTGTCAGAAAGCCTTTGATACAGTTTCCACACAAGAGGCTAGTGAAAAAGTGGAGATGCAGGCTGGAGTGAAAGGGAAGATACTCCATTGGATAAAGGAGTACCTAAGTAACAGGAGACAAAGAGTCAGTGTGAGGGGTGAGGTCTCAGATTGGCGAGACGTTACAAGTGGAGTCCCGCAGGGGTCAGTCTTTGGACCTATACTGTTTCTGAAATATGTAGATGATCTCCCAGAAGGTATAGAATCGTTTCTCTCAATGTTTGCCGATGATGCAAAAATTATGAGGAAGATTGAAACAGAGGATGATAGTAGGAGGCTACAAGATGACCTAGACAGACTGAGTGAATGGTCCAACAAATGGCTGTTGAAGTTCAACCCGAGTAAATGCAAAGTAGTGAAACTAGGCAGTGGAAACAGCAGGCCAGACACAGGATACAGAATAGAAGATGAAGAACTTAATGAAACGGACAGAGAGAAAGATCTAGTTGATATCACACCAAACCTGTCTCCTAAAACCCACATAAAAAGAATAACGTCTGCATCATATGCGAGGCTGGCTAACATCAGAACAGCGTTCAGGAACCTGTGTAAGGAATCATTCAGAATCTTGTACACCACATATGTAAGACCAATCCTGGAGTATGCAGCCCCAGCATGGAGCCCATACCTTGTCAAGCACAAGACGAAGCTGGAAAAAGTCCAAAGGTATGCCACCAGACTAGTCCCAGAACTAAGAGGCATGACTTACGAG
Organism: Procambarus virginalis; assembly: GCA_020271785.1. Lineage (NCBI taxonomy): Eukaryota > Metazoa > Arthropoda > Malacostraca > Decapoda > Cambaridae > Procambarus > Procambarus virginalis. Next base: position 4,853 of record WNGS01166140.1, on the reverse strand, counting down.
GAAAGGCTGCGGGAAATGCACCTTACGACACTGGAAGTCAGAAGAGCAAGGGGAGACATGATCACAACCTACAAAATCCTCAGGGGAATCGACCGGGTAAATAAGGATAAACAATTCAACACTGGTGGGACGTGAACAAGGGGACACAGGTGGAAACTGAGTACCCACTTGAGCCACAGGGACGTTAGAAGGAACTTTTTCAGTGTTAGAGTAATTAACGGATGGAATTCATTAGGCAGTGATGTGGTGGAGGCTGACTCCATACACTGTTTTAAATGTAGATATGATAGAGCCCAGTAGGTTGAGGAATCTGTACACCAGCTGATTGACAGTTGAGAGGCGGGACCAAAGAGCCAAAGCTCAACCCCCGCAAGCACAAATAGGTGACTACAGGGAGCCGGACGGCCGAGCGGACAGCACGCTGGACACGTGATCCTGTGATCCCGGGTTCGATCTCGGGCGCCGGCGGGAAACGATGGACAGAGTTTGGACAGAGTTTCTTTCACTCTATGCCCCTGTTACCTAGCAGTAAATAGGTACCTGGGTGTTAGTCACTGAAAAAGTAAGATTAATAATTCTAACATGAATTCTCAATATATCTTATGTTTCTTTTTACTGTCGATAGTAATTGAAAAATCAATTCTCCAAAATTCTTTATTTCTAGTCTGACCCAACATTTGAACGCTTTTCGTAATAACTTATTACATTTTCAAAAATTTTAGTTTACACACACAACTGTAACATGAAAACACTAAACAGCGCAAATAACACCAGCAAACAACAGCCAATTAATGTACAACTATACTCTACACGCTTCAAGACTCCGAACCAATATAGAAGCATCAAGAGGAAGTATGGGCCAATTGGCCCTTTGCAGTTACTTCCAATCTTATGCTCTCATATATCCAATTAATACCCATTGTTCCGTGTTCTGTCTTGTATTTGTCAAAAGTGTGTTTTCCTCATTCAAAAATGTTGCACCATATCACCTCACCCAAGTGCGAGTATATAAGACGGATAAGCTGTTTAGTGTTAGCATCAGTAAAACTCAGTTTAGTGTTTTGGGTTACAGTGTGTGTGTAAACTAAAGTCTTTCAAAATATAATAAGTTAATACAAATCGTGTTCAAGCGTCGCGTCAGACTAGAAATAAAAATGAATTTTCGAGAATTGATTTTTCAATTATTATCGACAGTAAAAAGAAACATAAGAATATTGAGAAAATTCGTGTTAGAATTATTAATCTTACTTTTTCGGTCATAATTAACAACATATGTTTACAAGAAAGACTGCTACCAAATTATACTAATATATATATATATATATATATATATTATATATACATATATATATATATATATATATATATATATATATATATATATATATATATGCAAACAAGCCTGAATGGTCCCCAGGACTAGATACAACTGAAAACTCACACCCCAGAAGTGACTCGAACCCATACTCCCAGGAGCAACGCAACTGGTATGTACAGGGATGCCTTAAACCACTTGACCATCACGACCGGACATAAGGAAGTGATAGCCAGAGCTATATGAACCACTTCCCCGCCGGCACCTGGATGGTTATCTTGGGCATAGCATTTTATCAAATCACCTCTTTTTTGGGCAACACGTGAGGAACACAAATGCAAACAAGCCTGAATGGTCCCCAGGACTAGATACAACTGAAAACTCACACCCCAGAAGTGACTCGAACCCATACTCCCAGGAGCAACGCAACTGGTATGTACAGGGATGCCTTAAACCACTTGACCATCACGACCGGACATAAGGAAGTGATAGCCAGAGCTATATGAACCACTTCCCCGCCGGCACCTGGATGGTTATCTTGGGCATAGCATTTTATCAAATCACCTCTTTTTTGGGGCAACACGTGAGGAACACAAATGCAAACAAGCCTGAATGGTCCCCAGGACTAGATACAACTGAAAACTCACACCCCAGAAGTGACTCGAACCCATACTCCCAGGAGCAACGCAACTGGTATGTACAGGGATGCCTTAAACCACTTGACCATCACGACCGGACATAAGGAAGTGATAGCCAGAGCTATATGAACCACTTCCCCGCCGGCACCTGGATGGTTATCTTGGGCATAGCATTTTATCAAATCACCTCTTTTTTTGGGGCAACACGTGAGGAACACAAATGCAAACAAGCCTGAATGGTCCCCAGGACTAGATACAACTGAAAACTCACACCCCAGAAGTGACTCGATACCCATACTCCTGGGAGTATGGGTTCGAACCCATACTCCTGGGAGTATGGGTTCGAGTCACTTCTGGGGTGTGAGTTTTCAGTTGTATCTAGTCCTGGGGACCATTCAGGCTTGTTTGCATTTGTGTTCCTCACGTGTTGCCCCAAAAAAAGAGGTGATTTGATAAAATGCTATGCCCAAGATAACCATCCAGGTGCCGGCGGGGAAGTGGTTCATATAGCTCTGGCTATCACTTCCTTATGTCCGGTCGTGATGGTCAAGTGGTTTAAGGCATCCCTGTACATACCAGTTGCGTTGCTCCTGGGAGTATGGGTTCGAGTCACTTCTGGGGTGTGAGTTTTCAGTTGTATCTATTCCTGGGACCATTCAGGCTTGTTTGCATTTGTGTTCCTCACGTGTTGCCCCAAAAAAGAGGTGATTTGATAAAATGCTATGCCCAAGATACCATCCAGGTGCCGGCGGGGAAGTGGTTCATATAGCTCTGGCTATCACTTCCTTATGTCCGGTCGTGATGGTCAAGTGGTTTAAGGCATCCCTGTACATACCAGTTGCGGTGCTCCTGGGAGTATGGTTCGAGTCACTTCTGGGTGTGAGTTTTCAGTTGTATCTAGTCCTGTGACCATTCAGGCTTTTTCATTTGTGGNCATCACCCAACCATCCTGGACCTAACCTCCCTTTATCTAACTTCGAATTTATTGTATTTATGGGAGGAAAGTGTTGTTTATGCATCAACCAAACCACCCTGGACCTAACCTCTGATACATGGATCTTAGATCAATATTGCAACATATTCGTAGCATTTTTTTCACATCAATATAACCATCCTTAACCTGACCTCTTTACCTGAGGGGTAATTGAAAATATGATAATCATGGGAATTTTCTCTACATTAGTTCAACTTAACTATCCTGAACCTAACCTTAGTTAGAAAGGGATGTAATTCACTAAAACTATTCAATTACCATTTACCCAATGTTCCTTATCCTAACCCATAAGCAGGGGGTTAGAGCCCCCTTACCTCGAAATTACTATATATTTAAGGTGGAAATATATTTTCACATTTAAACCTCACATTCCCTAATTCACCCCTATCATTTTAATTGCCTATATATAATTTCAAAATCACTTGTGTTGTCCCGTCTTGAGTACTGCTCGGTACTCACTTCCCCTTCAGAGCAGGAGAGATTGCTGAAATTGAAGGAATACAGAGAACATATACGGCACGCATAGACGAGATAAAGCACCTAAATTATTGGATCGTCTCAAAGCTCTCCAAATGTACTCACTAGAAAGGAGACGAGAGAGATATCAAATAATATACACATGGAAAATACTGGAGGGCCAGGTCCCAAATCTGCACAGTAAAATAACAACGAACTGGTGAACGATATGGAAGAAAATGCAGAATAGAACCAGTGAAGAGCAGGGGCCATGGGCACAATCAGAGAACACTGCATGAACATCAGAGGTCCACGGTTGTTCAACGTCCTACCAGCAAGCATCAGAAATATTACAGGAACACCAACCGGGACATCTTCAAGAGGAAACTAGATTGTTTCCTCCAAGGAGTGCCGGACCAACCGGGCTGTGGTGGGTATGTGGGCCTGCGGGCCGCTCCAAGCAACAGCCTGCTGGGCCAAATTCTCACAAGTCATGTCTGGCCACGGGCCGGGCTTGGGGAGTAGAAGAACTCCCAGAACCCCATCAACCAGGTATCAACCAGGTCAATACAGCAACCATGCAGGTCAACACAGCAGTCATGCAGGTCAACACAGCAGCCATGCAAGACAACACAGCAGCCATGCAGGACAACACAGCAACCATACTGGACAACACAGCAGCCATGCAGGTCAACACAGCAGCCATGCAGGTCAACACAGCAGCCATGCAAGTCAACACAGCAGGCATGCTGGTCAAAACAGCAGCCATGCAGGTCAACACAGCAGGCATGCAGGTCAACACAGCAGCCATGCAGGTCAACACAACAGCCATGCTGGACAACACAGCAGCCATGCAGGTCAACACAGCAGAAATGCAGGTCAACACAGCAGCCATGCAGGTCAACACAGCACCCATGCAGGTCAACACAGCAGCCATGCTGGTCAACACAGCAGTCATGCAGGTCAACACAGCAGGCATGCTGGTCAACACAGCAGGCATGCTGGTCAACACAGCAGCCATGCTGGTTAACACAGCAGCCATGCTGGTCAACACAGCAGTCATGCAGGTCAACACAGCAGCCATGCAGGTCAACACAGCAGGCATTCTGGTCAACACAGCAGTCATGCAGGTCAACACAGCAGCCATGCAGGTCAACACAGCAGCCATGCAGGTCAACACAGCAGCCATGCTGGTCAACACAGCAGCCATGCTGGTCAACACAGCAGCCATGCTGGTCAACACAGCAGCCATGCTGGACAACACAGCAGCCATGCTGGACAACACAGCAGCCATGCTGGTCAACACAGCAGCCATGCTGGACAACACAGCAGCCATGCTGGTCAACACAGCAGCCATGCTGGACAACACAGCAGCCATGCAGGTCAACACAGCAGCCATGCAGGTCAACACAGCAGCCATGCAGGTCAACACAGCAGCCATGCAGGTCAA
>WNGS01166139.1:5985-16581 GCA_020271785.1 Procambarus virginalis | reverse complement strand
CTACACGTACACTACACATACACTACACATACACTACACATACACTACACGTACACTACACACACACTACACATATACTACACACACTACACACACACCACACGTACACTACACATTCACTACACATACACTACACATACACACACACACTACACACACACTACACGTACACTACACATACACTACACATACACTACTCGTACACTACACACACACTACACATACACTACACGTACACTACACGTACACTACACACACACTACACATACACTACACATACACTACAGTACACTACACGTACACTACACATACACTACACGTACACTACACATACACTACACGTACACCACACACACACACATACACTACACGTACACTACACGTACACTACACATACACCGCACACACTACACGTACACTACACACACACTACACATACACTACACGTACACTACACACACACTACACATACACTACACGTACACTACACACACACTACACTACAACACATACACTACACATACACTACACGTACACTACACATACACTAAACATACACTACACATACACTACACACACACACACCACACACCACACACTACACACACACTACAGTACACACACATTCACTACACATACACTACACTACACTACACATACACCACCCACTACACACACATACACGTACACTACACATACACTACACACACACTACACGTACACTACACATACACAACACATACACTACACACACACTACACATACATACACATACACTACACACACACTGCACATACACTACACATACACTACACATACACTACACACACACTACACATACACTACACATACACTACACGTACACTACACACACACTACACATACACTACACATACACTACACATACACTACACGTACACTACACACACATACACGTACACTACACATACACTACACACACTACACATACACCACACATACACTACACTTACACTACACGTACACTACACGTACTCTACACACACACACACTACACTACACGTACACTACACGTACACTACACGTACACTACACAAACACTACACATACACTACACATACACTACACGTACACTACATGTACACTACACACACACTACACACACACTACACGTACACTACACGTACACTACACATACACTACACGTACACTACACGTACACTACATGTACACTACACAACACACTACATGCACACTACACACACACTACACACACACTACACATACACTACACATACACTACACATACACTACACTACACTACACACACACTACACATACACTACACATACACTACACATACACTACACATACACACACATACACTACACGTACACTACACGGACACTACACATACACTACACGTTCACCACACATACACTACACATACACTACACACACACTACACACACACTACACATACACTACACATACACTACACACACACTACACATACACTACACATACACTACACACACACTACACATACACTACACATACACTACACATACACTACACATACACTACACATACACTACACATACACTACACGTACACTACACACACACTACACGTACACTACACACACACTACACATACACTACACATACACTACACATACACTACACATACACTTTGAAAAGCAGAGGTGCAAGTGGTACTCTGAGAGAGAACTCTATCAACATCAGAGGCCCGAGACTGTTCAAACACGCTTCCACTACACATAAGGGACATAACTGGCAAACCCCTCACAGTGTTCAAGAGAGAACTGGATAAGCACCTCCAAAGGATACCTGATCATCCAGGCTGTGACTCATACGTCAGGCTGCGAGCAGCCGCGTCCAACAGCCTGGTTGATCAGTCCAGCAACCAGGAGGCTGGTCGATGACCGGGCCGCGGGGACGATAAGCCCCGGAAGCACCTCAAGGTATCCTCAAGGTAAGGTAAGGTACACGTACACTACACACACACTACACATACACTACACACACACTACACATACACTACACATACACTACACATACACTACACATACACTACACATACACTACACGTACACTACACGTACACTACACATACACTACACGTTCACCACACATACACTACACATACACTACACACACACTACACACACACTACACATACACTACACATACACTACACACACACTACACATACACTACACATACACTACACACACACTACACACACACTACACATACACTACACATACACTACTCATACACTACACATGCACTACACATACACTACACATACACTACACATACACTACACGTACACTACACGTACACTACACATACACTACACACACACTACACACACACTACACATACACTACACACACACTACACATACACTGCACACACACTACACACACACTACACATACACTACACATACACTACACGTACACTACACTACACACATACACTACACATACACTACACACGCACACTACACACACACTACACATACACTACACATACACTACACGTACACTACACACACACTACACATACACTACACATACACTACACATACACTACACATACACTACACTCACACACTACACACACACTACACATACACTACACGTACACTACAGGTACATTACACATACACTACACATCCACTACACGTACACTACACGTACACTACACACACACTACACATACACTACACATACACTACACGTACACTACACGTACACTACACATACACTACACGTACACTACACGTACACTACACATACACTACACGTACACTACACATACACTACACGTACACTACACGTACACTACACATACACCACACACACTACACGTACACTACATGTACACTACACACACACTACACGCACACTACACACACACTACACACACACTACACATACACTGCACATACACTACACATACACTACACACACACTACACATACACTACACATACACTACACATACACTACACACACACTACACATACACTACACATACACTACACATACACTACACATACACTACACATACACTACACATACACTACACACACACTACACATACACTACACATACACTACACATACACTACACGTACACTACACGTACACTACACATACACTACACACACACTACACATACACTACACACACACTACACATACACTACACGTACACTACACACACACTACACATACACTACACGTACACTACACACACACTACACATACACTACACATACACTACACGTACACTACACGTACACTACACATACACTACACATACACAACACATACACTAAACATACACCACACACACTACACACACACACTACACACACACACTACACGTACACTACACATACACTACACATACACTACACGTACACTACACATACACCACACACACTACACACACACTACACGTACACTACACATACACTACACAAACACTACACGTACACTACACACACACTACACACACACTACACATACACTACACACACACTACACATACACTACACATACACTACACACACACTACACATACACTACACACACACTACACATACACTACACATACACTACACACACACTACACATACACTACACATACACTACACGTACACTACACACACACTACATGTACACTACACACACACTACACGTACACTACACATACACTACACACACACTACACATACACCACACATACACTACACATACACTATACGTACACTACACGTACACTACACATACACTACACACACACTACACATACACTACATGTACACTACACGTACACTACACGTACACTACACGTACAATACACATACACTACACATACACTACACGTACACTACTCGTACACTACACGCACACTACACGTACACTACACGTAGACTACACATACACTACACATTCACTACACATACACTACACATACACTACACATGCACTACACGTGCACTACACGTACACTACATGTACACTACACGTACACTACACATACACTACACATACACTACACATACACTACACATACACTACACACACACTACACATACACTACACATACACTACACATACACTACACATACACACACATACACTACACATACACTACACATACACTACACATACACTACACACACACTACACATACACTACACATACACTACACATACACTACACATACACTACACGTACACTACACGTACACTACACATACACTACACGTTCACCACACATACACTACACACACAATACACATACACTACACATACACTACACACACGCTACACATAAGCAGTGGTGTGTGTGTACAGCAGCTGTGTCACAGGCCTGGAGTAGTGGTGTGTGTGTACAGCAGCTGTGTCACAGTCCTGGAGCAATGGTGTGTGTGTACAGCAGCTGTGTCACAGCCCTGGTGCAGTGGTGTGTGTGTGTACAGCAGCTGTGTCATAGTCCTGGAGCAGAGGTGTGTGTGTACAGCAGCTGTGTCACAGTCCTGGAGCAGAGGTGTGTGTGTACAGCAGCTGTGTCACAGTCCTGGAGCAGTGGTGTGTGTGTACAGCAGCTATGTCACAGTCCTGGAGCAGAGGTGTGTGTGTACAGCAGCTGTGTCACAGTCCTGGAGCAGTGGTGTGTGTGTACAGCAGCTGTGTCACAGTCCTGGAGCAGAGGTGTGTGTGTACAGCAGCTGTGTCACAGTCCTGGAGCAGAGGTGTGTGTGTACAGCAGCTGTGTCACAGCCCTGGAGCAGAGGTGTGTGTGTACAGCAGCTGTGTCACAGTCCTGGAGCAGAGGTGTGTGTGTACAGCAGCTGTGTCACAGTCCTGGAGCAGTGGTGTGTGTGTGTACAGCAGCTGTGTCACAGTCCTGGAGCAGTGGTGTGTGTGTACAGCAGCTGTGTCACAGCCCTGGAGAAGAGGTGTGTGTGTACAGCAGCTGTGTCACAGTCCTGGAGCAGAGGTGTGTGTGTACAGCAGCTGTGTCACAGTCCTGGAGCAGAGGTGTGTGTGTACAGCAGCTGTGTCACAGTCCTGGAGCAGAGGTGTGTACAGCAGCTGTGTCACAGTCCTGGAGCAGTGGTGTGTGTGTACAGCAGCTGTGTCACAGTCCTGGAGCAGAGGTGTGTGTGTACAGCAGCTGTGCCACAGTCCTGGAGCAGAGGTGTGTGTGTACAGCAGCTGTGTCACAGTCCTGGAGCAGTGGTGTGTGTGTGTACAGCAGCTGTGTCACAGTCCTGGAGCAGAGGTGTGTGTGTACAGCAGCTGTGTCACAGTCCTGGAGCAGAGGTGTGTGTGTGTACAGCAGCTGTGTCACAGTCCTGGAGCAGTGGTGTGTGTGTACAGCAGCTGTGTCACAGTCCTGGAGCAGAGGTGTGTGTGTACAGCAGCTGTGTCACAGTCCTGGAGCAGTGGTGTGTGTGTACAGCAGCTGTGTCACAGTCCTGGAGCAGAGGTGTGTGTGTACAGCAGCTGTGTCACAGCCTGGAGCAGTGGTGTGTGTGTACAGCAGCTGTGTCACAGTCCTGGAGCAGTGTGTGTGTGTGTACAGCAGCTGTGTCACAGCCTGGAGCAGTGGTGTGTGTGTGTACAGCAGCTGTGTCACAGTCCTGGAGCAGAGGTGTGTGTGTACAGCAGCTGTGTCACAGTCCTGGAGCAGTGGTGTGTGTGTACAGCAGCTGTGTCACAGTCCTGGAGCAGAGGTGTGTGTGTACAGCAGCTGTGTCACAGCCCTGGAGCAGTGTGTGTGTGTGTACAGCAGCTGTGTCACAGCCCTGGAGCAGTGGTGTGTGTGTGTACAGCAGCTGTGTCACAGCCTGGAGCAGAGTGTGTGTGTGTACAGCAGCTGTGTCACAGTCCTGGAGCAGAGGTGTGTGTGTACAGCAGCTGTGTCACAGTCCTGGAGCAGTGGTGTGTGTGTACAGCAGCTGTGTCACAGCCCTGGAGCAGTGGTGTGTGTGTACAGCAGCTGTGTCACAGCCCTGGAGCAGAGGTGTGTGTGTACAGCAGCTGTGTCACAGCCTGGAGCAGTGGTGTGTGTGTACAGCAGCTGTGTCACAGTCCTGGAGCAGAGGTGTGTGTGTGTGTACAGCAGCTGTGTCACAGCCTGGAGCAGTGGTGTGTGTGTGTACAGCAGCTGTGTCACAGCCCTGGAGCAGAGGTGTGTGTGTACAGCAGCTGTGTCACAGTCCTGGAGCAGAGGTGTGTGTGTACAGCAGCTGTGTCACAGTCCTGGAGCAAGTGTGTGTGTGTGTACAGCAGCTGTGTCACAGTCCTGGAGCAGGTGTGTGTGTACAGCAGCTGTGTCACAGTCCTGGAGCAGAGGTGTGTGTGTACAGCAGCTGTGTCACAGTCCTGGAGCAGAGGTGTGTGTGTGTACAGCAGCTGTGTCACAGTCCTGGAGCAGTGGTGTGTGTGTACAGCAGCTGTGTCACAGTACTGGAGCAGAGGTGTGTGTGTACAGCAGCTGTGTCACAGTCCTGGAGCAGCAGTGGTGTGTGTGTACAGCAGCTGTGTCACAGTCCTGGAGCAGTGGTGTGTGTGTACAGCAGCTGTGTCACAGCCTGGAGCAGAGGTGTGTGTGTACAGCAGCTGTGTCACAGCCTGGAGCAGTGGTGTGTGTGTACAGCAGCTGTGTCACAGTCCTGGAGCAGAGGGTGTGTGTGTACAGCAGCTGTGTCACAGTCCTGGAGCAGTGGTGTGTGTGTACAGCAGCTGTGTCACAGCCCTGGAGCAGAGGTGTGTGTGTACAGCAGCTGTGTCACAGTCCTGGAGCAGAAGTGTGTGTGTGTACAGCAGCTGTGTCACAGTCCTGGAGCAGAGGTGTGTATGTACAGCAGCTGTGTCACAGCCCTGGAGCAGAGGTGTGTGTGTACAGCAGCTGTGTCACAGTCCTGGAGCAGAGGTGTGTGTGTACAGCATCTGTGTCACAGCCCTGGTTGATACCTGGTTGATGGGGTTCTGGGAGTTCTTCTACTCCCCAAGCCCGGCCCGAGGCCAGACTTGACTTGTGAGAGTTTGGTCCATCAGGCTGTTGCTTGGAGCGGCCCGCAGGCCCACATACCCACCACAGCCCGGTTGGTCCGGCACTCCTTGAAGGAAACATCTAGTTTCCTCTTAAAGATGTCAACGGTTGTTCCTGTAATATTTCTGATGCTCGCTGGTAGGACGTTGAACAACCGTGGACCTCTGATGTTCATACAGTGTTCTCTGATTGTGCCCATGGCACCTCTGCTCGTCACTGGTTCTATTCTGCATTTTCTTCCATGTTGTTCACTCCAGTACGTTGTTATTTTACTGTGTAGATTTGGGACCTGTCCCTCCAGTATTTTTCATGTGTATATTATTTGGTATCTCTCTCGTCTCCTTTCTAGTGAGTACATTTGGAGAGCTTTGAGTCGATCCCAATAATTAGGTGCTTTATTTCGTCTATGCGTGCCGTATATGTTCTCTGTATTCCCTCAATTTCAGCAATCTCTCCTGCTCTGAAGGGGGAAGTGAGTACTGAGCAGTACTCAAGACGGAACAACACAAGTGATTTGAAGAGTACAACCATTGTGATGGGATCTCTGGACTTGAAGGTTCTCGTAATCCATCCTATCATTTTTCTGGCTGACGCAATGCTTGCTTGGTTATGCTCCCTAAACGTTAGGTCGTCAGACATCATTATTCCCAAATCCTTGACATGCTGTTTTCCTACTATGGGCAGATTCGATTGTGTTTTGTACCCTGTATTATGTTTAAGATCCTCATTTTTGCCGTATCTGAGTACCTGGAATTTATCACCGTTAAACATCATGTTATTTTCTGCTGCCCAATCGAAAACTTTGTTAATATCTGTTTGTAGTTTATCAATGTCTTCAGCAGAGGTAATTTTCATGCTAATTTTTGTATCATCTGCAAAGGATGACACAAGCTGTGACTTGTGTTTTTGTCTATATCTGATATGAGAATAAGGAACAGCAGTGGTGCAAGGACTGTACCTTGAGGTACAGAGCTTTTAACTGCGCTCGGATTCGATTTTACTTGTTGACTGTTACTCTTTGTGTTCTGTTCGACAGGAAATTGAGTATCCAGCGTCCTACTTTACCAGTTATACCCATTGACCTCATTTTGTGTGCAATCACTCCATGGTCACATTTGTCGAATGCCTTTGCAAAATCTGTGTACACAACATCTGCATTATGTTTTTCCTCTAATGCCTCAGTGATTTTGTCATAGTGTCTAGTAGCTGTGAGAGGCATGATCTTCCTGCTCTAAATCCATGTTGGCCTGGATTGTGGAGGTCATTGGTTTCCATGAATCTAGTGACCTGACTCCTGATCACTCTCTCAAATACTTTTATGATGTGGGACGTTAGTGCAACTGGTCTATAATTCTGTGTCAATGCTTTGCTACCACCCTTGTGTAGAGGGGCAATGTCTGCTCCTTTAAGCGCATCTGGTATCTCCCCTGTGTCCAAGCTCTTCCTCCACACTATACTGAGTGCCTGTGCTACTGGCACTTTGCATTTCTTTAGAAATATTGAATTCCATGAGTCTGGACCCGGGGCTGAGTGCATGGGCATATTGTCAATTTCTCTTTCAAAATCTGCTACGCTCATGTTGATATCAGTTATATTTACAGGTGTTTGAGTATCATTCATATAGAAATTGTCCGAATCTTCCACTTTCATGCTGAGTATCGGAGTGCTAAACATGTCCTCATACTGCTTTTTTAGGATTTCACTAATTTCTTTGTCATCCTCAGTGTATGAACCTTCACTAATACGAATAGGTCCAATACTGGCAGTGATTTTCGCTTTTGATTTAGCATATGTGAAGAAATATTTTGGGTTTTTCATTATTTCTTGAATTGCTTTCTGTTCTAGTTGCCTTTCTTCAGTCTGATAAGAATGCTTCAGTCTCTGTTCGATTTCTTCAATCTCCCTGTTTAAATTATTTCTTCTCTGTATGGAGAGTCGTGTATGCTTAAGCATTTCCGTTAATTTCTTCCTCCTTTTGTAATGTCGTCTGCGTTCTCTTTCTACATTGGACCTCTTTCTGGCTTTCCTCAAAGCAACATGTTTGAGACAGACTTCATGTGCTTCAGAAGTCAGTTTTTCTATTCCTTGTGTAGGATTTTTATTTCATAGAGCATTTTCCCATTGAATGTTTGTAAGTTCCCTGTTTATATTCTCCCAGTCTATCCTCTTATTATTAAAATTGAATTTATTGAATAGCCCTTCTCGCTTGTTGTTTCTCTTGGGCCTACTACCGTTATTATTGTTAGTTTACACTTCAATGAGCCTATGGAGGACAAGGAGATTTCAGCAAATTCAACTTCAATAATAAACAGATAAACTAGGAGCAAATAAACCAGGACTTCACAGAAATAAACTGGGAAGAACAGCTAGAAAATGCGAACCTGAACCAGTGCCTGGAAAAAATAAGCTCAGTAGCACTAGAAATATGTTCAAACCGCATCCCCCTAAGAAAAAAGAGGAAGAGATGCAGATTGGAACGAGAACGTCGTTCCCTATATAGGCGAAGAAAACGAATCGCGGAACAACTTGAGAGTCGCACCCTATCTCAAGAACGGCGAAGAGGGTTAGGTAGGGAAATAGAAAAAATTGAACTCAACCTACAAGAATCATACAAAACCCAGGAGAGGCAAAGAGAGCAAAAGGCCATCAGTGAAATAGAGAGAAATCCGAAATATTGTTTCTCCTATGCAAAATCAAGATCAAAAACCACATCTAGTATCGGGCCCCTGCGAAAGGGAGATGGAACTTTCACCGATGACAACAAAGAAATGAGCGAGCTACTGAGGAAGCAGTACGACTCTGTTTTCAGCGAGCCATTAAACGCGCTAAAGATTGATAACCCAAATGAATTTTTCATGGATATGATACCAACATCAAATCATATATCAGACGTCACCCTATCCCCACTAGATTTTGAAGAAGCCATAAACAGTATGCCAATGCACTCTGCACCAGGCCCGGATTCTTGGAACTCCATATTCATCAAGAACTGTAAAAAACCACTATCGCAGGCCCTTCACATTCTGTGGAGACAAAGCCTAGATACTGGCGTTATTCCTGATATACTAAACACAGCAGAGATAGCATCACTTCATAAAGGAGGAAATAAGGCAGAGGCAAAAATTACAGACCGATAGCACTAACATCGCACATCATAAAAATTTTTGAGAGAGTGCTAAGAAGTAAGATCACAAAATACATGGAATCACAGCATCTCCATAACCCCGGACAACATGGTTTCAGAACAGGGCGCTCTTGCCTGTCGCAGTTGCTGGACCACTATGATATGGCATTAGATGCTATGGAAGACAAACAAAACGCTGATGTAATTTACACAGATTTCGCAAAAGCTTTTGGTAAATGGGACCATGGTGTTATTGCCCATAAATGCGCTCAAAAGGAATTACCGGAAAAATAGGCAGATGCATCTACAATTTCCTGACCAACAGAACCCAATGTGTAATAGTCAACAAAATAAAATCCAGCCCATCAACCGTAAGAGCTCAGTCC
>WNGS01166138.1:55625-69055 GCA_020271785.1 Procambarus virginalis | reverse complement strand
CAATGCCTGGCTTACAAAGGGAATACTTAAATCCATTAATAAAAACATGACCTTGAGAAGAAGTATAGCTAGGCTAGGAACCGTCTCTAAAGAACTCTCAAAGAATTACTCTTTACTGCTATCTAAGATAATTAGACGAGCCAAAACTAAATACTACGAAGATAAATTTTCCCAAATAAAGAGCAACATTAAAAAACTTGGAGCACAATTCACAAATCTTGGGATCAAAGAAGGTTTTAAGCAACAAACCAACACTCCTGTCAAATAACGATGGTCAGCTTTCAGCATCTGATTCTGTTATTGAGTTCAATAGGTTTTCTCTTCAATTGGGTCAATCCCTCCTGCAAATGATATTCCTTCTTCCAGTACTGATGTTAAGGACTACCTTTCAGGTAACTATCCACGTCTCTGTACCTAAGCCTACTAATTCCACTGATGTCAATGAGATAATCCTTTCCCTTAAAACCAAGTCTAGTGCCCTTGAGGAGATTCCGACATTAATTTACAAAAAAGCCTCCAGATCCTTAGCCCCTGCAATTGCATTGCTCTTCAACAAGTCACTTGAACTCCAAACCTTCCCAGATATTCTAAAAAAAGCGAGAGTAACCCCTGTCCACAAATGTGGTGATCTCACTGATGTTAACAACTACAGACCTATTTCAATCCTGCCTAACTTATCAAAATTTTTGAAAAACTAATCTACAAGCAGCTTTACTCTTATCTAGCCAAGCACAATATACTTAGCTCTTGCCAATATGGCTTCAGACCTAAAAAAAGCACTAACGATGCACTTATTAGTATGATTAACTTAATTCATGCAGCTCTTGATAAAAATGAGTTCCCTGTTGGGTTATTTGTGGACCTGCGTAAGGCTTTTGACACTGTCAACCACCAAAACCTTCTTCTAAATTACATCATTATGGAGTCAGAGGACTCTCCCTGCAATACCTCAAATCTTACCTTACTGACAGACTCCAGTATGTTTCTGTGAACAATTCAATTTCTCCTACCCTACCCATCAACATTGGTGTTCCTCAGGGCAGTATACTTGGCCCTCTCCTCTTTCTCATCTACATTAATGACCTTCCAAATGCCTCCCAACACCTTAGACCAATTCTATTTGCTGACGACACAACCTTCATTTACTCCAGTCCTGACCCCCTTGCTCTAAATGCCACAGTAAATACCGAGCTTAATAAAGTCCATCTTTGGCTAACTGCCAACAAACTCACCCTTAACATTGACAAAACTTTCTATATTCTGTTTGGCAATAAATCCTCTAATCAAATAAATCTCAAAATTAACAATACCCAAATTTGTAACAAATTAGATGGCAAATTCCTTGGCGTTCTCATTGATCACAAGCTTAATTTCCAGGGACACATTCTAAATATATCAAAAAAGTTTCAAAAACTGTTGGCATTCTTTCTAAGATCAGATATTATGTACCCCGCCCTGCCCTGGTGACTCTCTATTACTCCCTCATCTATCCATATCTCAACTATGGTATTTGTGCTGGGGTTCTACTACCCAAAATCATTTACGTCCTCTAATTACTCAACACAAAGCTGCTATTAGGACAATATCCAACTCTGGCCCCAGACATCACTCGGTACCCCTACTCAAATCTCTGAATATGTTAGATATTAAGTCACTGCACATTCTCTCATGTGTATTATACATATATAAAACGCTGAACTGTAATGCCAATCCTGACCTCAAAAGCTTCATTGAAAGCTGTAACAGAACCCATGAGCACCACACCAGAAATAAATACAGTTTTGATATTCCAAGAGTACGACTTAACCAAACTAGAAATGCTCTACAAATCAAGGGACCCAGAATGTGGAATGACCTTCCCAACCATGTTAAAGACTGTACCTCTCTCAACCAGTTTAAGATTAAACTAAACACTACCTGATAAATTCCCTGTACCTACCTTACCCTCTATTGTCAACCCATGTCTATTTTTTTTTTTATTCAACGCTGTTTGTCTACCTATTGTATTTGTGCTGCTTTTCAGTCATGTTCCCCCCTTTTTTTTTACCTTTATTTGTATCTGTTCTCAAACATTTTATTCTTTTTGCTCATTAGTATTAAGTTTTAGATATTATGTTTTTCTTGCCCGAAACGCATTGCGTAATAGTGGCTTTAGGCATTGTATGTACTAGCTCTATCTATAAATCGATCACTTATGTAAAATCTCTTTATGTATGTACCTTTCCTGAATAAACATTTATTTATTTATTTATTTTCAGAGTAACCATCACAATATTACCTCAAACCTATCCGTCGCTAGGTGTTTCCATGGCTTCTTCTGTCACAACTGTTATGTAGGGCCGGTGAGCATCCTTCTTGAATAGTCAATTCAAAATTCATACAAAAATTTAAAAGAGGTTATACAAAAATTGATAGATTTATAGATAGAGCTAGTACATACAATGCCTAAAGCCACTATTATGCAAAGTGTTGTAACAAACTAGGTTTGTTGTAAGAATTATCCAGTATTGTTCTCTCAGACATGGGAGTTTGGGAAGATTGGAGTCAAGTGGTAGTGACCTGACTATAGAAGCGCAAGGCGCATCCCCTGGGAATTAGCAGTCTGGGTCACAAAATGGCTGGCGCCCTTTGTCTCATAGCAACATATAATGAATCATAATGAATCATTCTATAGTATTCAGTAATTCAGAGAAATTAGTCTTCATCCAAATTGTATAATATCCCTGTTTAAAGTATAAAGAGTATCGTAAATTGTCAAAATACTTCAGTAAGTCACCATCAGTGACGTCACTAGCGGGACTAGACTTGGAGGCGGAAGGATTTGGGCGACCCTAGATCACGAAGGTCACCAAAGCTCCATATTTTTGGTATTTTCTCAAAGGTCAAATAGCCATTTTGTAATCGGGAATAGCTTTTCCTAAGAGGCTTGCGTAATTAACTTCAGTTAAAAAGTTAATTTTAGTTCAGTTTAAAGTTCAGTTTGCGTACTAAGCTGAATTATTCAATCGAAGCAAGTGACATCAAGTCAGCTTATAGAGTGGGTACGAAATCATCTGGCACAAATAACAGGAAGATACGTGTGAAGTTAGATAGCTGCTCCCGCAAGTCTGACCTTATCACTGCTGCAGTCGGTGGGAAATCCAATGTTTATGTGAACGAATGTCTAACCAGATTCAGACAAAATCTCTTATATAAACTACGTGGAATCTGCAAAAGATCCCCTGCTATTAAACATTGTTTTGTGCGCGATGGTAAAATAATAGCTAGGAAGACTGACTCTGGAAAAACTTATGTCATAACCACTGAGGCACACCTCACTTCCTTCCTGGCTGACTGTGGGATATCAGCTGAATAACCAGATCATAATTTGTAGTCTCACATACAACCAAAGTGTACTTAAGCTCTGCCTTTCCTTTCCAAAGGTTTTTTATTTTTATTTTTATTTTTTGTTTGTCATCTATGCCTGTTTTTTTACTCTTAATTATTTGTTCTTAGTTAATCCCCTTGTCACTAAACCTAGGGATCTTATTACCCTGTTATATTTAAAGTAACTTGGTATTTGTTTCATGTAATCATTTATTGGAATTAAGCAATAGTATAATTGTTTGTATCATCTACCACAGTATCATAGTAAAATCTTCCACATTATAATACTCTCAACCGGTTTATTTTTACACTTAGATTTATATTAGAGTAAAATTCAAGATTTACTCAGATATACATGTCATCTTTTGTTTTCTTTCTTTTCGGAATTATCTATTTGAGCTCACTTTGTTTTCTTAGGTTCATACCAACTATAGGATTTTAATTAACCATTACTAAGCTAATTATCCTCAAGTTCATTTTACTTTATGATTATTATTTTTCTCATTATTTTTTATTTTACATTTATATTGTCAGTCTCTACTGATTTTTTGTTTTTTATTTTACCTACTTCTGTGTCCTTCCTGGCTATCTATTGGATCTCAATTTTACTTCTAAATTGTTACTATTTATTGTATTTGCTTTTATTCCTGTGCTTTCCTATCATGTATCTTGTATCGTGATCCCTCTGCATCTCTATGCACACTGATATTGATCCTGATCAAAATCTTCTGTCTCATATCTACACCAACCAGCACATTGATCATCATTATTGCAAGTATTTCACAGCACACCAGGCTAAAAACAAACTCCAAAATAACACCAGTTTATCAGTTTACAACCAAAATGTTAGATCACTTGGTAAACATTTTGACGATTTAAATGCATTACTCACAGCACTAGGTACTAACTTATCGTTCATTATTTTAACAGAAACTTGGCTAAATAAAAACTATACCCAACTCTACAACTTAGCTGGTTATAAAGCCATTCATAACTGTAGGCCAAATAAAAAAGGTGGTGGCACAGCTATATATTACCGAGATACATTTATCTGCAACAGTATTATTAGTGACAGAGATGACTACTGTGAATATACTTTTGCTCAGTTTACAATTAAATCCCTTAAATCCTCATTGACTATTGGAGCCATCTATAGATTTCCCAATACTAACATAGCTTCTTTCTCAGACAACCTAAGTAATCTTATTATAAACAACAATCTCAACAAAAACCACATCATTCTGGGAGGAGACTTTAATATTGACCTGGGTCAACAAAATTGCTCTCAAGTTGACTATTTCCTTAACAGCATGAACTCCTGTATGCTAATCCCCACAATCACCAAACCTACCCGAGTCACTCAAACATCAGCCACTACCTTGGACCACATATGGACAAACATAACAGCTCCCCTTGTATCTGGTATAATCTACGACAGAACAACTGACCACTATCCTACCTTTCTCATAGCGAACATGGACATAACACCACCAAAAAGCAAGAAACTTTCATTTAGGCTACACAGTGAATCAGCTTTGGGCAATCTTACAGATGCATTTCACAATATTAACTGGGATTCTGAATTCAATAATACCCAGGATATAAATTCATTAGCTAACCTCTTCCTCTCCAAAACTCTAAGCCTCTACAACCTTCATTGTCCCCTTCTTACCAAGCAAGTAACTGACAAAAGATTAAACAATCCATGGCTCACAAGCGGCATTCTCAATTCAATCAACAAGAAACATGAATATGAAAAGAAACTTAGGATTGGCCTAGTTTCAAAGGAAGTAGCTAAAAGGTACTCATCAATGCTTACCAGTATCATAAGAAAGGCAAAACTTGCATATTATGTGAATAGATTCAATGAAGCAAAAGGCAACATGAAAAGCACTTGGAAAACCATCTCTAGTATCCTAGGAACTAAACAACACTCACATAACCAAATAAAACTCTACAAGGATGGGGATATACCGTCAACTGATTTAGAAATGGCAAATGAATTTAATAGTTTCTTTTCATCGGTTGGTGCTAATCTTGCCAGTAAAATCCCACAGACTCAGACACATATTAACACATATCTCTCAGGCAGCTATCCAAACTCTCTACTCCTTTCACCAATCAGCCCGGCAGATGTTGTGTCCATCATACACTCTCTAAAAACAAAGGCAGGGAACACCAGTGAAATTCCGTCCATTGTATACAAGAGAGCCTCCCATGCCCTTGCCCCACCCATAGCCCTACTGTTCAACAAATCTATAGAGTGTCACACCTTCCCTGATATCCTCAAAAAAGCAAGAGTAACGCCAGTCCATAAAGGAGGCAATCCGGCGGACATAAACAATTATAGACCAATATCAAATCTACCCATTCTATCAAAAATATTTGAAAAAATTATTTACAAACAGCTCTATTCCTACCTCGTAAAATTCGACATACTCAGCCCCTGCCAGTTTGGCTTCAGGTCCCAAAAGAGCACCAACGATGCAATCATTAGTCTCCTTGACGTAATCTACTCAGCACTTGACAAAAATGAGTTTCCGATTGGACTCTTCATTGACCTAAGAAAAGCCTTTGATACTGTTAATCACAACTACCTCTTACTTAAACTCCAGCATTATGGAATCCGAGGCCTTGCCCTTGACTACATCCGATCCTATCTTAGTGACAGACACCAATATGTAACTATCAATGAAACAACTTCTTCCACTCTACCAATTACCGTTGGAGTGCCACAGGGCAGTATCTTAGGACCTCTTCTATTTCTTATATATATAAACGATCTGCCTAATGTCTCTAATATTCTCAAACCTATATTGTTTGCTGACGATACTACTCTTATCTATTCAGACCTCAACCCACATACACTAAATAATGTTGTGAATAATGAATTAAAAAAAGTCCACTTATGGATGTCAACTAACAAACTAACATTAAACATCGAAAAGACTTACTACATCTTATTTGGAAGCAAATCATCAAATGCAATTCAGCTACAGATAGACAACATTAACATCAGTAATAAAAATGATGGCAAGTTTCTTGGCCTATTCCTAGACAAGAGACTCAACTTCAGCACCCACATTCAACACATAACTAAGAAAGTCTCTAAGACAGTTGGTATACTCTCCAAAATCAGATATTATGTTCCTAACTCTGCTCTCCTCTCTCTCTATTATGCTCTAATCTACCCCTATCTTAATTATGGTATCTGTGCATGGGGGTCTACCACTGCAAACCACCTTAAGCCCATCATCACCCAGCAAAAATCTGCTATCAGAATAATAACTAACTCTGCTTTCAGACAACACTCAGCTCCCTTGTTTAAATCCCTAAACTTGCTAAATATTAACTCCCTCCACACATTCTCTTGTGTCAACTACATCTACAAAACCCTGTTCTTAAATGCAAACCATGCTCTGAAACTCTCTCTGGACAGATGTAATAGGACCCATTATCACCACACCAGAAATAAATATCTCTTTGATATCCCCAGGGTCAAACTTAATCTGTGTAAACACTCTATGCAAATTAAGGGACCTAGTCTATGGAACTCACTCCCTAGTGAATTGAAAAACTGTAAAACTTTTGCCTTATTTAAAAACAAAACCAAAAAGTACTTAATTTCATCTTCTTAGTTTCCTACACTGAGCTTTATTTTTTGCTCTGTATCTAGTGTTACCCAATCTCCTAATTCTTATGTATTTAACCCAAACAACCTTATCATTGTGTTCATTGCTGTCTTCCTTTATGTGCTAGCCATTTGCTGTATTGTGCCTACCAAATTTTGTCAACTACCATTCAAGCTTTCATTGCAATCAATCTTAGCTACCTAAGTGCTTTATTATACTGTACCTACAATTTTCTCTCATCTTTTTTTTTCTTTTTTCTTTTCTTGCCATGTAACTGTTATCATTTCTTTTTTATAATTTTTGCTAGTATTTACCTACTAAAAATTTTCTTAGATTAAGGACCTGCCCGAAACGCTGCGCGTACTAGTGGCTTTACAAGATTGTAATTACCATATTATATA
The DNA here is from genome assembly GCA_020271785.1 of Procambarus virginalis. NCBI lineage: Eukaryota > Metazoa > Arthropoda > Malacostraca > Decapoda > Cambaridae > Procambarus > Procambarus virginalis. Next base: position 61,656 of record WNGS01166138.1, on the reverse strand, counting down.
TTCTCACATTCCCAATGTACCTTCTTGTATATGAATAAATAAATAAATAAATAAATAAAAGGATTCAACCCATCTGGATTGTTCAGTGCACAGAGGTTATAGTTGTTAAACTTAAGCTTTGCTAGTAACTTAGAAACTAGGCAGAAGGATACAATGCTCTGGTCTGGGTAGGACCAGACGAGCAGGAAGACAGTGTGGTATCCGGAGCAAGAAGGAGGGTGTCCACTCCACCTCTCCCCAGACCAGCAGTTTAACGCTGGGCGCCTAGAAGGTAAAGTTGCTAAGAGTGTTGTTATAGGGAATAGGTCAACTCATTGCCGATAAATGTATAAATGTAGGAAGTGTTAAGCCAGGGAGTGCATTGATTTAGATTTTGTTTTAGATTTTGAATAAATTAATTAGTTAGTAATTTGCATTTTTATTATTTCCATTTCATGTTCCATTGTCTCATGTCCTTGTCACGTGGTCCCCACGAGGCGAGTTTTCGTTGGGCCGCAAAACCTAACAAAGATTAAGAATTCATTTTCCTTTTGATTTAATATTTCAACACTTAACGTAAAAAGACAACCCCTCCCATACATTACTAGTGGGGATCAAGCCCCAAAGTTATTGATTAGCATGATCGGTCCAGACCTCGATCATTGCTCAGTGTTACTGGTCTGGTGGTGGCAGCGCAAGGCGATTCTGGAATTTTGCTAGAAGTCGGTTTCCACATCATAATGTTGTAGAATCTTAAGTCGGTCAATCGTTTTAAGACCACGTGGCGTGAGGTCGGCTGAAGTAAAAGTTTTGGGGTCCCTTGGTAGAGAACAAAGTTAGAATATGGGTACAGAGAGAATGGGGGGAGGGGGGAGAATGAATACTACCCCCCACCCCCGTGTTACAGCGTTTCGGGCCAAAAAACATTAAAGACTAAAACTTAATACTAATTGACATTAAAGTATAAAATGTGTTGAGAACAAATAAAAATAAAAAAGGGGGAACATGGCAGAAAAAGCAGCACAAATACAATTAGGTCGACAAACAGCGTTGTTTAAAAAATAACAGACATGGGTTGACAATATAGGGGTAAGGTAGGTTACAGGAAATTTATTAGGTAGTGCTTAGTTTTTATCTTAAACTAGTTGAGAGAGGTACAGTCTTTAACATGATTTGGAAGGTCATTCCACATTCTGGGTCCCTTAATTTGTAGAGCATTTTTAGTTTGATTGAGTCGTACTCTTGGAATATCAAAACGGTATTTGTTTCTGGTGTGGTGCTCATGGGTTCTGTTACAACCTTCAATGAAGCTTTTGAGGTCAGGATTGGCATTACAGTTCAGCGTTTTATATATATATATATATATATATATATATATATATATATATATATATATATATATATATATATATATATATACAAACAAGCCTGAATGGTCCCCAGGACTAGATACAACTGAAAACTCACACCCAGAAGTGACTCGAACACATACTGCCAGGAGCAATGCAACTGGTATGTACAGGGACACCTTAATCCGCTTGACCATCACGACCGGACATAAGGAAGTGATAGCCGAGGCTATATGAACCAATTCCCCGCCGGCACTCGGATGGTAATCTTGGGCATAGCATTTTATCAAATCACCTCATTTTTTGGGGCAACACGTGAGGAACACAAATGCAAACAAGCCTGAATGGTCCCCAGGACTAGATACAACTGAAAACTCACACCCCAGAAGTGACTCGAACCCATACTGCCAGGAGCAACGCAGCTGGTATGTACAGGGACGCCTTAATCCGCTTGACCATCACGACCGGAGTTTTCAGTTGTATCTAGTCCTGGGGACCATTCAGGCTTTGTTTGCAAAAGGTTTGTATGCATTTGTGTTCCTCATGTGTTGCCCCCAAAAATGAGGTGATTTGATAAAATGCTATGCCCAAGATTACCATCCGAGTGCCGGCGAGGAAGTAGTTCATATAGCCTCGGCTATCACTTCCATATGTCCGGTCGTGATGGTCAAGCGGATTAAGGCGTCCCTGTACATACCAGTACATACACAAGCAATATATATATATATATATATATATATATATATATATAATATATATATATATATATATATATATATATATATATATATATGCAAACAAGCCTGAATGGTCCCCAGGACTAGATACAACTGAAAACTCACACCCCAGAAGTGACTCGAACCCATACTCCCAGGAGCAACGCAACTGGTATGTACAGGGACGCCTTAAACCACTTGACCATCACGACCGGACATAAGGAAGTGATAGCCGAGGCTATATGAACCACTTCCCCGCTGGCACTCGGATAGTAATCTTGGGCATAGCATTTTATCAAATCACCTCATTTTTGGGGGGCAACACGTGAGGAACACAAATGCAAACAAGCCTGAATGGTCCCCAGGACTAGATACAACTGAAAACTCACACCCCAGAAGTGACTCGAACCCATACTCCCAGGAGCAATGCAACTGGTATGTACAGGGACGCCTTAAACCACTTTACCATCACGACCGGACATAAGGAAGTGATAGCCGAGGCTATATGAACCACTTCCCCACCGGCACTCGGATAGTAATCTTGGGCATAGCATTTTATCAAATCACCTCATTTTTTTGGGGCAACACGTGAGGAACACAACTTGGATTCATTGCCAAGTTATATATATATATATATATATATATATATATATATATATATATATATATATATATATATATATATATATATATATATATATTATATATATATATATATATATATATATATATATATATATATATATATATATATATATATATATATATATATATTAATATCTAACATATTCAGAGATTTGAGTAAGGGTACCGAATGATGTCTGGGGCCAGAGTTGGATATTGCCCTAATAGCAGCTTTGTGTTGAGTAATTAGAGGACATAAATGATTTTGTGTAGTAGAACCCCAAGCACAAATACCATAGTTGAGAAAAGGATAGATGAGGAGTAATAGAGCATCACCAGGGCAGGGCGAGGTACATAATATCTGATCTTAGAAAGAATGCCAACAGTTTTTGAAGCTTTTTTTGATATATTTAGAATGTGTCCCTGGAAATTCAGCTTGTGGTCATTGAGAACGCCAAGGAATTTGCCATCTATTTTGTTACAAATTTGGGTATTGTTTATCCTGATATTTATTTGATTAGAGGATTTATTGCCAAACAGAATATAGAAAGTTTTGTCAACGTTAAGGGTGAGTTTGTTGGCAGTTAGCCAAAGATGGACTTTATTTAGCTCAGTATTCACTGTGACATTAAGAGCAAGAGGATCAGGACTGGAGTAAATGAAGGTTGTGTCGTCAGCAAATAGAATTGGTTTGAGGTGTTGGGAGGGATTTGGAAGGTCATTAATGTAGATGAGAAAGAGGAGAGGGCCAAGTATGCTGCCCTGAGGAACACCAATGTTGATGGGTAGGGTGGGAGAAATGGATTATTCACAGAAACATACTGGAGCCTGTCAGTAAGGTAAGATTTGAGGTATTGCAGGGAGTGTCCTCTGACTCCATAAGGATGTAATTTAAGATTACAGTAATTTAAGTAATTTAAGTCCCTCGAAAAAAGCTAAGTGTTCTTCACTGGGGTAACGAAAAATGCACGAGACGGACCGTGTCCCCCCAAAAAAGCAAAACGGACACGGTCCGTCTCGCTTCCCACTACTAGTGGTTCATATTAAATAAAATCTGTAACGAGTAACCTAATTATACTCGCTCCATTATCTCATTATCTTAACGGCATAACTAATTAGCACTAACTACACAAGCTACAATCCTTTCCCCAATTACAGGTAACAATCTTTTCATCCTGTTGGAGGGAGCTGAGGTGTAGTCACCATATATAGGCAAACTTGAAGTAATAGCGAACAACAGATGCAACTGGGAGATTGGTGAACCCCGACAGAGAGAGTGCATCTTCTGCCAAACTGTCACAGAAAAGCCATTACTTCACTATCTTCTAGAATGTGAAGCAACCAACGACCTCAGAAGAGCTTTAAGAGTTCCTGAATCTTGCTGTGGCCACCCTGAAGCCATCAACAGAGCCACTCTCCTGGTCAACAAAGGTGTCCAGCAGCTGGACGCCCTCATAAAGACTGTGAAGCAGTATCCTCCCCCGCGATAACAGCTCGATGATAAATGCAATGTCATAATAATGAAAAGAATTACGGAGAAAAGAAAAAAAAAAAAAATTGAACCACTTAAGGGCTATTCATGCCCGTGCCACCTCTTGGGTGGCTTAATCCTTATCAATCAGGAGTAACTACCATTTGGTCACCATTGGTCCGGGAGACATCTCCCGTCACGCAGGGTGCCGTCGCACCTCCACAGATCTCCAGTATCATCACTCGATACTGTTAATGGCTCATAAGGGCCACCACTTACGGGCTATTCATGCCCGTGCCACCTCTTGGGTGGCTTAATCTTTATCAATCAATCAATCAATCAATAGCGAACAGCAACACAGAGGACAGACGGGAAACATTTCCCGTCACGCAGGGTGCAGTTGCACCTCCACAGATCTCCAGTATCATCTATTGATACTGGTAATGGCTCAAAAGGGCCACCACTTACGGGCTATTCATGCCCGTGCCACCTTTTGGGTGGCTTAATCTTCATCAATCAATCAAATAGCGAACAGCAACACAGAGGACAGACGGGAAACATTTCCCGTCACGCAGGGTGCAGTTGCACCTCCACAGATCTCCAGTATCAGCTCTTGATACTGGTAATGGCTCAAAAGGGCCACCACTTACGGGCTATTCATGCCCGTGCCACCTTTTGGATGGCTTAATCTTCATCTTGGACACTTTAATGGGAGACATCTCCCATCACGCAGGGTGCAGTTGCACCTCCACAGATGTCCAGTATCATCTATTGATACTGGTGATGGCTCAAAAGGGCCACCACTTACGGGCTATTCATGCCCGTGCCACCTTTTGGGTGGCTTCATCTTCATCTTAAATAGCGAACACACGGGAGACATCTCCCGTCACGCAGGGTGCAGTCGCACCTTCACAGATCTCCAGTATCATCTATTGATACTGGTGATGGCTCAAAAGGACCACCACTTACGGGCTATTCATGCCCCTGCCACCTTTTAGGTGGCTTCATCTTCATCTTAACACATTCACAAGGGAGACGTCTCCTGTCATGCAGGGTGCATTCGCACCTCCACAGATCTCCAGTATCAGCTCTTGATACTGGTAATGACTCAAAACGGCCACCACTTACGGGCTATTCATGCCCGTACCACCTTTTGGGTTGCTTAATCGTAATCAATCAATCAACCATTTGGTCGGGAGACATCTCCCGTCACGCAGGGTGCATTTGCACCTTCACAGATCTCCAGTATCATCTATTGATACTGGTAATGGCTCAAAAGGGCCATCACGTACAGGCTATTCATACCCGTGCTACCTTTTGGGTGGCTTAATCTTCATCAATCAAATAGCAAACAGTACAATTTCCAGTTAAGAATGTAGCATTCGGCATAGGCAGTTCTAATCGTCTCCAAGATGCTACAGCTTCGACACAGAACAGGCAGCAGACTAGGACGCATCCAGCTACAACGCTCTTCCACATAGAGCTCCGCGACTCCGGCCACACTCAGCTCTCTGCTCTGCTCCAAGCTCCGTCTCAACGTCTATGACACTGCTGTATCCAGGACTACTGAATAAACATGAAACTCACTAAACACTGTATATCTAATTTACCCAACAATGTAACATTATCGTAGGTTACAAATCCTTAGTCAAACGAACCATCCACTCCATAGTTAATATGTTTAGCCTGCACATCACCCCTTAACCTGTGGGCAGCGGTGGATAGCTTACAATCGCCTACAGTTACTACACAGAGTTTGCAAACTAGGAATATTTTGCTAAAATTTCTGGTAGCGGACAATTTTGACTTAAATACTTACGCATTTCTTTAACATTCGTTTTAGAATTCTGAATTTTCGTATCTTTTCGTATTTCGAATTTCGTGTTTCGAAT
>WNGS01166138.1:42282-54625 GCA_020271785.1 Procambarus virginalis | reverse complement strand
CGCCAAGGAATTTGCCATCTATTTTGTTACAAATTTGGGTATTGTTTATCCTGATATTTATTTGATTAGAGGATTATTGCCAAACAGAATATAGAAAGTTTTTGTCAACGTTAAGAGTGAGTTTGTTGGCAGTTAGCCAAGATGGACTTTATTTAGCTCAGTATTCACTGTAACATTAAGAGCAAGAGGATCAGACTGGAGTAAATGAAGGTTGTGTCGTCATCAAATAGAATTGGTTTGAGGTGTTGGAGGGATTTGGAAGGTCATTAATGTAGATGAGAAAGAGGAGAGGGCCAAGTATGCTGCCCTGAGGAACACCAATATTGATGGGTAGGGTGGGAGAAATTGAATTATTCACAGAAACATACTGGAGCCGTCAGTAAGGTAAGATTGAGGTATTGCAGGGAGTGTCCTCTGACTCCATAAGGATGTAATTAAGATTACAGTAATTTAAGTAATTTAAGTCCCTCGAAAAAAGCTAAGTGTTCTTCACTGGGTAACGAAAATGCACGAGACGGACCGTGTCCCCCCAAAAAAGCAAACGGACACGGTCCGTCTCGTTTCCCACTACTAGTGGTTCATATTAATAAAATCTGTAACGAGCAACCTAATTATACTCGCTCCATTATCTCATTATCTTAACGGCATAACTAATTAGCACTAACTACACAAGCTACAATCCTTTCCCCAATTACAGGTAACAATCTTTTCATCCTGTTGGAGGGAGCTGAGGTGTAGTCACCATATATAGGCAACTTGAAGTAAATAGCGAACAGCAACACAGAGGACAGACGGAAACATTTCCCGTCACGCAGGGTGCAGTTTTCACCTCCACAGATCTCCAGTATCAGCTCTTGATACTGGTAATGGCTCAAAAGGGCCCCCACTTACGGGCTATTCCATGCCCGTGCCACCTTTTGGATGGCTTATCTTCATCTTGGACACTTTAATGGGAGACATCTCCCCTCACGCAGGGTGCAGTTGCACCTCCACAGATGTCCAGTATCATCTATTGATACTGGTGATGGCTCAAAAGGGCCACCACTTACGGGCTATTCATGCCCGTGCCACCTTTTGGTGGCTTCATCTTCATCTTAAATAGCGAACACACGGGAGACATCTCCCGTCACGCAGGGTGCAGTCGCACCTTCACAGATCTCCAGTATCATCTATTGATACTGGTGATGGCTCAAAAAGACCACCACTTACGGGCTATTCATGCCCCTGCCACCTTTTAGGTGGCTTCATCTTCATCTTAACACATTCACAAGGGAGACGTCTCCTGTCATGCAGGGTGCATTCGCACCTCCACAGATCTCCAGTATCAGCTCTTGATACTGGTAATGACTCAAAACGGCCACCACTTACGGGCTATTCATGCCCGTACCACCTTTTGGGTTGCTTAATCGTAATCAATCAATCAACCATTTGGTCGGGAGACATCTACCGTCACGCAGGGTGCATTTGCACCTTCACAGATCTCCAGTATCATCTATTGATACTGGTAATGGCTCAAAAGGGCCATCACGTACAGGCTATTCATACCCGTGCTACCTTTTGGGTGGCTTAATCTTCATCAATCAAATAGCAAACAGTACAATTTCCAGTTAAGAATGTAGCATTCGGCATAGGCAGTTCTAATCGTCTCCAAGATGCTACAGCTTCGACACAGAACAGGCAGCAGACTAGGACGCATCCAGCTACAACGCTCTTCCACATAGAGCTCCGCGACTCCGGCCACACTCAGCTCTCTGCTCTGCTCCAAGCTCCGTCTCAACGTCTATGACACTGCTGTATCCAGGACTACTGAATAAACATGAAACTCACTAAACACTGTATATCTAATTTACCCAACAATGTAACATTATCGTAGGTTACAAATCCTTAGTCAAACGAACCATCCACTCCATAGTTAATATGTTTAGCCTGCACATCACCCCTTAACCTGTGGGCAGCGGTGGATAGCTTACAATCGCCTACAGTTACTACACAGAGTTTGCAAACTAGGAATATTTTGCTAAAATTTCTGGTAGCGGACAATTTTGACTTAAATACTTACGCATTTCTTTAACATTCGTTTTAGAATTCTGAATTTTCGTATCTTTTCGTATTTCGAATTTCGTGTTTCGAATTTTCGTATCGCACTCCGTCACATAGTGACGGAGTGCGAAAAGTATAATGATGTTTTTATTAAGGCCAGTCGGCCGTCTATTACTCCATCAAAGGAGGACGCAATGTATGGGGGGTTTGATAGGGCTGGTAAGAGCCCGACTTGGTTAGAAGACACATATATGCTTTTTTTTCTCTCTCTCTCACTCTGTCACATAGTGACGGAGAGTGTGCAAATAATTTTGTTGACACAGTTTACATTCGGTCAGGTAAACATCGGCAGATAATGAAAATTTCCAGAGATGCTTAAAGCAGAGTCTAAGCAGAGCAGTAGTAACATCTAGGAAACTGCTGATTTTATTGGATGAACTATAGTTGTGTGGCTGTTCCTGCATGAGAGTATAATAGATGAAATTACTGGTGTCGATTTCATTTTGCCTCGGATCTCTAGACAAAGAAAAGTTAAATGTTTCTTCTGGTGAAGCTAATTTAATTTTCAACCTTCAGAACTGACTATATATATATTTGGTACAATATTCGGCAGTAAAGTAGATTCAAAGATATCACCGTTGCACTTAGATATTATACCTATTGGGACACAGTTAGGTGATAATGATGAAGGACTTACTAAATAATACAAAACTTTCAATAACGGCAAAACAGTCTTATTTTGAATAAGTTAATGAAAGAAAAACTTGTTTAAAGTTATATCTAACTTTAGATATTTCTAATATTAGTTTCATTTGTTTAAACTGGTTGAGAGAAGTACAGTTTTAATCACATTCGGGAGGTCATCTTATTTGGGATCCTTAATTTGCATAGCCCCCCTCCCTGTCCAGCTCGCTGTTGCCGTGGAGGGGCTTGGTGGGCGGCTGCCGGAGTGTGATGCTCCTTAGGGCGGTCCCCTGTCCTTTTGTAGCCTTGTGCTCCTGCTGCTGTCCTCACAAATTTTGCTAAACGCCTTTTCCTTTTCCTTTTGTTTCGTTTTTCTCCCCCTCTTCTCCTTTTCCTTTTGTTTCGTTTTTCTCCCCCTCTTCTCCTTTCTCGTTGTCATTTCCTGCAGACCTTGTACCTGCTTTGATAATTCTTTTGACCTTCTTTTGTTTTGACACCCGGGTGTTTGAGGAGGCATACTCTTGCACCTGTAGAACTGTAGTACCCAACGTCTCGAGTGAGGGAAATCTTTTATTGTCAATCCCCCTTTCTACACTGAACCCAATCTCGACGGACTGACGGTTCTTAAGGTGGCGTTTGTGGGGCGTATACTCACAACGCACCCCTAGGGGACCCCGGCATGATCGGCGATAGCTTTTTGTTGGGTGTCCTGTTTCTAATTGTGGCTCCATGGTGGGTATGTGGGCACATTCGTGAATGAAAATGTCTCTCTTCGTTTTTGTCATTGAATGTTTCTCTTGTACCCTCTCAGGCTAGTGGGGTGGGCGACCAAGTCCCCGAGTCGGACTGTATTGAAAGACTGAGCCCTGTAGCCCCCGCTGCGTTGGGCCCCGACCATGCTCCTCCTTTGACCCTCCTGACTTCTCCCCTCGGCTCCCCTCCCTTCTCTGGGGTTGGGTCGAGCCACAAGACCCCAGTGGTGACCACTTCGTCCCCTGGTGTGGCTAAGTCTCTCGTTGTGACTACTACACATTTTAACCCCTCTCTCTCTCTGAGGGTTCTCAACGCTGTCCACGCCATGGCCGCACTCGCTCGATTCCTTCCCGTACTGATGCGCATCAGGCCTTGTTTGGTCCCACTTCGTGGGCCAAATACTTTGATCTCCTCCCTCTTGATTCTACGCCTCCTGACGATTTCTCCCTCCATCGGCATCTTGTTGATTCCGTAGATGCTTCTGTTACTTTCAACCCCACTCGTCTCGGTATACGTGTCATTGCTGCTCCTTCTCAGGATGCAGCTTCCCGCTTGGCTGCCATATCCTGCCTTGGCGCGACCCCTGTTCGGGCCTCAAAGAACGCTCGGTTAAATGCCAGTGTTGGCACTATTCTCCTCCCAACCCATGTTGCAACCGGTGTTCGGAATCTGCAGGACTGCCACGATGATATTCGGTATATCCTCGATGCCCAGGGCCATTCTGTCCTCCAGGTAGATACGTTTACTCGTTCCCCTCATGGTCGTCGCCGTCAGCCCCTTCGGGTTGCGAAGATTACCTTAGATGGTAGGACCCTTCCGCCCTCTGTTATTCATGTGGGTGCCAGGTGCTCTGTCAAGGAGTACATTCCCTCTCCTCGGCTCTGTAATAAGTGCTGGAAGTTTGGGCATGGTGCCCTGCGCTGCTCTGGGACTGTCTCTGTCCTTTATGTGGGGAAGGAAGGTCACTAAGTCGGAGTGCACTTCTGCCAGGCTCGCTGCCTCAATTGCGGTGAAGCCCACCCTACCTTCTCCCGTGCGTGTATATATTACAAGCTTGAGGCAGCCGTCCTCAACTTGAAGCACCGAGAGCGTTTATCTTTTCCTGAGGTGAGGCGCCAGGTTCGCTGGCTCCCACCTTATGCTAACGTCTCTTATGCTCACGTGTTGCGCTCTTCCTCTCCTCGTCCTTTCCACCTTCCTCAGACTCATAACCGTTTCTGGGCCTTGGACCCTGATATGCCCACCGCCCCCTCCTGTGTTCCTTTGAGTTCTTGTAACACGGGCTCAAGGGGGGTTCTACCGTCTACTTTCCCCCCTTTTTCTCTGTACCCGTATTCTTTACGTTAGTTCTTTACCAAGAAACCACAAGACTTTTACTCGAGCCGACCCCACGCCACGTGGTCTGAAGACGATTGACCGTCACAAGATTCTACAACCCGTATGACGTGACATAGGCTTTTAGCAAAGCTCTAGGATCTCCTTTCTGCCGCCACCACCAGACCAGTAACCAAATGAGCAATGATCGAGGTCTGGGTCGATCACGCTAATCAATCAACCTTGGGGCTTGATCCCCCACTAGTAACAAATAACCTTGGATCTTACGTGTGTAGTTAATTAAAATCAACAGGAATGATAATCCTGATCCAATGTTAGGATCGGCGCCCAATTCAACTCGGCCACGTGGGGACCACGTGACAAGGACAATTCACATAAATATAACATACACATGGAAATAATGAAAATGCAGATTATTAATTAATTTATTTATTCAGAACTAAAACAAAATCTAAGAAATGGTAATCCCTGACTTGAACACTCCCTGACTGGCAATGAATGGACTATTGCCTACAATTACTCGTAAAGCAACTCTACCTTGGGCGACCAGCTAGGATGTTCGTGCTGTCGGGAGGCCGATGATAGAAAGGCCACCTGCCCGAGTTGTTTCCCAAACCATACTAATCGTCCTCTCTCTGATGCTCCTCTATCCAGGAGCCCAGAGCAGAGTATTGTTCCGCATAGCTTACCAAGTTACTTAGCAAAGTTTAAGTTATAATAATTAACCTCTGTTGTACTGACTGATCCAGATTGGTTGAATATTGTAACTGAAGTTAAATTACACAAGCATCTAAAGGAAAAGCTATTCCCAATTACAAAATAGCTATTTGACCTTTGAGAAAAATAGAGGACATGGCAACTGGTGACCTATGACCGCTCTAGGTCACTCCGCAATAAGGAGTAGTCCTGACTTGTGACGTCACTGAGGTGACTTAAACTCATTCTCCTGATAATTAGAATACTATTGAATTTACAATCAGGTCCCGGGTCACCACACGGTCTAGCTTCCCATTCTCCCTTGTATAGATAAAACATTCTGGATACTTCTTACAACAAGCCTAGTTTGTTACATTCTGTCCCGAAGGGTCCCCCTCCTGGTCCTCTGTCTGGGGTTCCCTTCTTTCTGCCCGGTCTATCATGTCTCCTGTGTCTTCTTCCTCGTATCCCTACGATCCTCCTTCCCATCCTCCTCCTCTGTTTATTGGCTCTCCACGCCGCCTGTCAGTATGGGCTGATGCCCATCACTCTCCCAACGGCCGTCGTGTATGCTCTCGTTCAGCTTCTGTTGAGACGCTGGAATCCGTTACCCAGTATGTAGTTGCTGGGGCACCTGTCTCTTTGCATCAGAAGTGTAAGCATGGCTCCTCTCCTTCCTCCTCCCCGGTGGGTAAAAAGGCTTTGCTTTCTTCCTCGCCTCCTACTTCTGACTCTCTCGCTCCATCCCCTCCCGTTTCGGTGGTTATGCCCCATGTTCCTGCTATGGAGGTCTCTTTAGCCCCCGCTTCCCTCTTGGTTGGTGCCCTTGCTGACGTGCGTCCCCTGGTTTCTGCCCCTCCTGCTGCTGTCCTTGACCCTCGGTCATCCCCCCCCTCTTCCTCCTCCTGACCCTACTCGTCCGCCCCTGGTCGGTCCTCTAGCTACTTTCCCTCTTCCTTTACTCAGTTTACCCATGCCCCCTAACCCTGACATCGCTGACCCTGACCCTGATCCTGCGCTTCTTTAACGTGCTGTGTTACCTTTTCGCCTTTGTTTCTTCGTTGTTCTCTGTTGCTGTCCTTCCTCTTCTCGTCGATGTCTATTCTTCAATGGAACGTTCAAGGTTATTTCGACAATTTCCTTGAACTCCCGCTTCTGATTTCGCGGATTTCGCCCCTTTGTGTCTGTCTCCAGGAGCCGATGCTTGGTGCTCGTCCTGATCGTTTTTTGGCTATTCCTTTCTCCCCCCCCCCCCACAGCTGTTGCTGGGGCTCCTAACTCTTCTGCTCTTGTGATTCGCTCTGATGTTCTCTTTGTCCCCTTACTTTTTCCTTCGGATCTCCATTGTTCTGCTGCTCGTATCTTTGTGAGGAAATGGTACACCGTTTGTTCCATTTATCTCCCCCCGAGTGTCCCGCTTTCTCTTCCTGATCTTAAACACCTACTGGACTCCTTGCCGGTGCCTGTGCTCCTGCTAGGTGATTTCAGTTCTCGTCATTCCCTTTGGGGTGATGTTCTGACGAACACCCGGGTCGCTTCTTGAGCTGTTCATCCTCTCTTCTTCCTTGTCTCTTCTGAATTCTGGTGAGCCCACTCATTTGGACTCTCTGACTCGCACCCTTTCCTGTCTTGATATTTCTCTTTGCTCGTCTTCTCTTTACTTAGATTTCACGTGGCAGGTTCTTGATGACCTCCATGGCAGTGACCATTTGCCCCATCCTTGTTACCTTTTTCTCTTTTCACCCTCCCCTCTCCTTCTCTACTTGGCAGTTTGCTAAGGCAGACTGGAACCTATTTACCCTCAGTGCTGCTCTCTCTGACCTATCCCTTCTGCCTCTCCCTCGCTCTCTCCTCCTTTTTCATGACACCGTCTTCGACGCTGCCCTCCGCTCTATTGCTCGCTCTTCCTCTCCGGGCGCACGAAAGTGCATTCCCTGGTGGAATACAGACTGTGCTCGGGTTGTCCTCTGTAAGCGTGCAACCTGGAAGAGACACCGCCGCCGGCAGACGGCCGATTCATTTCTTTTATTTCTGAAGGCGAGTGCTGTGGCATGTAGTGCCATCCGTACGGCTAAACGTGAATGTTGGGCATCTTATGTTTCCACCATTACGTCCGAAACTCCTCTGCCGCAGATCTGGAAGTGTATCCGCAAGATAGCGGGTAAGTTCGTTCCCGATGTCTCACCGGTCCTTCACCTCCGTCGTATTCTTGTGGCGGACCCGTTACAGGTTGCTACCGAACTGGTTTCCCACTTTTCTTCTGTTAGATCTGGTTTTCATCTTCCCCAATCTTTCTTTCTTTGTAAACCTGTCCTTGAATCTTGTCCTTTGGATTTCTGTTCTCATCTTCGCCTTTCCTATAACGATCCCTTCTCTCTCTCTGAACCTCGGTCTGCCCTGGCCCTCTGCGTTCTATGGCGGCGGGCAGCGATGGCATTCATTATGAGATGCTTCGCCATCTCCCTCCATACACGTCTCAGTATTTACTGAGTTCGTGTAATCGGATCAGGGAGTCGTCGTCAGTCCCTGAGGACTGACTCAATGCCGTTGTCCTCCCTGCTCGCAAACCAGGGTCTCTGGGAACATCCCCTAAGGACTTTCGCCCTATTGCCCTCACAAATTGTGAGGGCAATATGGCAGATTGTTTGCAGATTGCGTCTGCAAAATCTTTAAAAGTATGGTTAACGTTCGTCTGATGTGGTTTTTAGAACACCATCACCACCTCTCCCCTTCTCAATTTGGTTTCCGCAAGTGCCGCAGCACAAGGGATGTCCTTGTGAACTTGGAGGTCTATATTCGTACTGCTTTTGCTACGAAGACCTCCGTTGTTGCCGTCCTTTTTGACCTGGAAAAGGCTTACGACACCACTTGGCGATATCATATTCTATCCCAGCTTCATTCTTTTGGCCTTCGTGGCCATCTCCCTCTCTTTCTCCGCAGCTTCCTCTCTCGTCGTTCCTTTCTGATGAAGCTTGGTACCGCTCTCTCTACCTCTTTTCAGCAATACGAAAGTGTGCCCCAGGGTAGTGTTCTGATTAATACTCTTTTTCTGGTTGCCCTCAATGGTCTTCTCTCCTCTCTTCCTTCAGGCGTCTTCTCCGCTCTATATGTCGACGATCTTACCCTTTGCTGTCAGGGTGATGATTCACCTCGCCTTCAACGCCGGCTTCAACTTGCGATTGATGCCGTGTCGTCTTGGGCCACCGATCATGGCTTCAGGTTCTCTACGTCTAAGACTTGTGCTATGACTTTTACTCGGAATCGCGTCGTTTTTCGTCCTTCCTTGTCGCTTAATGGTCACCTCATTGTGTACAAGGATTCCGCTAAGCTTTTGGGGTTGATTTTTGACACTTGTTTGTCTTGGTCGCCCCATATAGGTTTGTATATAGGTTAGGAACTGTCTCCAAAGAATTCTCAAAGAATTACTCGTTATTGCTATCTAAAATAATTAGACGAGCCAAAACTAAATACTACGAAGATAAATTTACCCAAATAAAGAGCAACATTAAAAAAACTTGGAGCACAATTTCACAATATTGGGATCAAAGAAGATTTTAAACAACAAACCAACACTCCTGTCCAATAACGATGGTCAGCTTTCATTCAGCCTCTGATTCTGCTATTGAGTTCAATAGGTTCTTCTCTTCCATTGAGTCATCCCTTGCAAATAATATTCGATCTTCCAGTACAGATGTTAAGGACTATCTTACAGGTAACTATTCATAGTCTCTGTACCTAAAGCCTGCAAATTCCACTGGCGTTAATGAGATAATCCTTTCCCTTAAAACCAAATCTAGTGCCCTAGGAGATACCAACTTTAATTTACAAAAAAGCCTCCAGATCTCTAGCCCCTGCTATTGCATTGCTCTTCAACAAGTCACTTGAACTCCAAACCTTTCCAGATATTCTAAAAAAAGCGAGAGTAACCCCTGTCCACAAATGTGGTGATCTCACAGATGTTAACAACTAGACCTATATCAATCCTGCCTAACTTGTCAAAAATATTTGAAAAGCTAATCTACAAGCAGCTCTACTCTTAACTAGCCAAACACAATATAATTAGCTCTTGTCAATATGGCTTCAGACCCAAAAAAAGCACTAACGATGCACTTATTAGTATGATTATCTTGATTCATGCAGCTCCTGATAAAAATGAGTTTCCTGTTGGGTTATTTGTAGACCTGCATAAAGCTTTTGACACTGTCAACTACCAAAACCTTCTTAAATTGCATTATTATGGAGTCAGAGGACACTCCCTGCAATACCTCAAATCTTACCTTACTGACAGGCTCCAGTATGTTTCTGTGAATAGTTCAATTTCTCCCACCCTACCCATCAACATCGGTGTTCCTCAGAGCAGCATACTTGGCCCTCTCTCTTTCTCATCTACATTAATGACCTTCCAAATGCCTCCCAACACCTCATACCAATTCTATTTGCTGACAACACAACCTTCATTTACTCCAGTCCTGACCCCCTTGCTCTAAATGCCACAGTAAATACTGAGCTAAATAAAGTCCATCTTTGGCTAACTGCCAACAAACTCACCCTTAACATTGACAAAACTTCTATATTCTGTTTGGCAATAAATCCTCTAATCAAATAAATCTCAGAATAAACAATACCCAAATTTGTAACAAAATAGATGGCAAATTCCTTGGCGTTCTCATTGACCACAAGCTGAATTTCCAGGGACACATTCTAAATATATCAAAAAAAGTTTCAAAAACTGTTGGCATTCTTTCTAAGATCAGATATTATGTACCCCGCCCTGCCTTGGTGACTCTATTACTCCCTCATCTATCCATATCTCAACTATGGTATTTGTGCTTGGGGTTCTACTACCCAAAATCATTTACGTCCTTTAATTACTCAACACAAGGCTGCTATTAGGACAATATCCAACTCTGGCCCCAGACATCACTTGGTACCTCTACTCAAATTTGAATATGTTAGATATTAAGTCACTGCACATTCTCTCATGTGTATTATACATATTATCTCTGTTGTTCAACAAGGCCCTTGAGTGTCATACCTTCCCTGATATCCTTAAAAAAGCAAGAGTAACGCCAGTTCATAAAGGAGGTAATCCGGCAGACATAAACAATTATAGACCAATATCAAACCTACCCATACTTTCAAAAATATTTGAAAAAATTATCTACAAACAGCTCTACTCCTATCTCGTAAAATTCGACATTCTTAGCCTCTGTCAGTTTGGCTTCCGCTCCCAAAAGAGTACCAACGATGCAATTATTAGTCTCTTTCATATAATCTACTCAGCCCTTGACAAAAATGAGTTTCCGATTGGACTCTTCATTGACCTGAGAAAGGCCTTTCATACTGTTAATCACAATTACCTCTTACGTAAACTCCATCATTATGGAATCCGAGGCCATTCACTGGACTATATCCAATCCTATCTTAGTGATAGACACCAATGTGTAGCCATCAATAATATAACCTCTCCCACTTTACCAATAACGGTTGGAGTGCCACAGGGCAGCATTTTGGGACCTCTCCTATTTCTTATATACATCTGTGATCTGCCTAATGTCTCTAACATTCTGAAACCTATATTATTTACTGATGATACTACCCTCATCTATTCTAACCCCAACCCACATACAATAAATAATTCTGTTAATAATGAACTAAAAAAAACTCCACTTATGGATGTCAACCAACAAACTAACACTTAACATAAAAAAGACCTACTACATCTTATTTGGAAGCAAATCACAAATGCAATTCAGCTTCAGATAGACAATGTAAACATTAGCAATAAAAATGATGGAAAGTTTCTTGGCCTATCCTAGACAAGAGACTCAACTTCAGTCCCACATACAACACATAACTAAGAAAGTCTCTAAAACAGTTGGTATACTCTCCAAAATCAGATATTATGTACCTAACTCTGCTCTCATCTCTCTATATTATGCACTAATCTATCCCTATCTTAATTATGGTATCTATGCATGGGGTTCAACCACTGCAAACCACCTCAAGTCCATCATCACCCAGCAAAAATCTGCTATCAGAATAATATCAAATTCTGCTTTCAGACAACACTCAGCCCCTTGTTTAACTCCCTAAACATGCTAAACATAATCTCACTCCACAAATTTCTTGTGTCAACTACATTTACAAAACCCTGTTCTTAAATGCAAATCCTGCTCTGAAACTCTTTCTGGACAGATGTAATAGGACCCATTATCACCACACCAGAAATAAATATCTCTTTGATATCCCCAGTCAAACTTAATCTGTGTAAACACTCTATGCAAATAAAGGGACCCAGTCTATGGAACTCACTCCCTATTGAATTGAAAAGCTGTCCAACTTTTGCGTCATTCAAAAACAATACTAAAAAGTACCTAATTTCATCTTCATAGTTTTTTACCTTTTGCTTTAAAATTGCATCTGTTATGCTACCCAATCTCCCAATCTTTATGTACCCAATCTGAACATCTTTACCATTGTGATCATTGCTGTCTTCTTATATGTGCTGTCAATCTGCTGTATGGTGTCTATTAATCTTTTTAAATTACCAATCAAGCTCAATGTAATCAATCAGAGCTTTAATATACCAATGTGCTTTAATATACTTACTAAGCTCTCTCATCTCATTTTTTTCTTGCAATGTATTTGTTATCATTTATTAATTCTGATAGAAATTACCTACTTAAATTATCTGTTAGATTAAGGACCTGCCCGAAACGCTGCGCGTACTAGTGGCTTTACAAGATTGTAAAACTGTACTATTCAATGTATTCTCACAAACCAATGTACCTTCTTGTATAATATAAATAAATAAAATAAATAAATAAATAAA
>WNGS01166138.1:26479-41282 GCA_020271785.1 Procambarus virginalis | reverse complement strand
TTTATTTATTTATTTATTTATTTATTCATATACAAGAAGGTACATTGGGAATGTGAGAATATATAATATGGTAATTACAATCTTGTAAAGCCACTAGTACGCGCAGCGTTTCGGGCAGGTCCTTAATCTAAGAAAATTTTAGTAGGTAAATACTAGCAAAAATTATAAAAAGAAATGATAACAGTTACATGGCAAGAAAAGAAAAAAGAAAAAAAAAGATGAGAGAAAATTGTAGGTACAGTATAATAAAGCACTTAGGTAGCTAAGATTGATTGCAATGAAAGCTTGAATGGTAGTTGACAAAATTTGGTAGGCACAATACAGCAAATGGCTAGCACATAAAGAAGACAGCAATGAACACAATGATAAGGTTGTTTGGGTTAAATACATAAGAATTAGGAGATTGGGTAACACTAGATACAGAGCAAAAATAAAGCTCAGTGTAGGAAACTAAGAAGATGAAATTAAGTACTTTTTGGTTTTGTTTTTAAATAAGGCAAAGTTTTACAGTTTTTCAATTCACTAGGGTGAGTTCCATAGACTAGGTCCCTTAATTTGCATAGAGTGTTTACACAGATTAAGTTTGACCCTGGGGATATCAAAGAGATATTTATTTCTGGTGTGGTGATAATGGGTCCTATTACATCTGTCCAGAGAGAGTTTCAGAGCATGGTTTGCATTTAAGAACAGGGTTTTGTAGATGTAGTTGACACAAGAGAATGTGTGGAGGGAGTTAATATTTAGCAAGTTTAGGGATTTAAACAAGGGCTGAGTGTTGTCTGAAAGCAGAGTTAGTTATTATTCTGATAGCAGATTTTTGCTGGGTGATGATGGGCTTAAGGTGGTTTGCAGTGGTAGACCCCCATGCACAGATACCATAATTAAGATAGGGGTAGATTAGAGCATAATAGAGAGAGAGGAGAGCAGAGTTAGGAACATAATATCTGATTTTGGAGAGTATACCAACTGTCTTAGAGACTTTCTTAGTTATGTGTTGAATGTGGGCTGAAGTTGAGTCTCTTGTCTAGGAATAGGCCAAGAAACTTGCCATCATTTTTATTACTGATGTTAATGTTGTCTATCTGTAGCTGAATTGCATTTGATGATTTGCTTCCAAATAAGTAGTAAGTCTTTTCGATGTTTAATGTTAGTTTGTTAGTTGACATCCATAAGTGGACTTTTTTTAATTCATTATTCACAACATTATTTAGTGTATGTGGGTTGAGGTCTGAATAGATAAGAGTAGTATCGTCAGCAAACAATATAGGTTTGAGAATATTAGAGACATTAGGCAGATCGTTTATATATATAAGAAATAGAAGAGGTCCTAAGATACTGCCCTGTGGCACTCCAACGGTAATTGGTAGAGTGGAAGAAGTTGTTTCATTGATAGTTACATATTGGTGTCTGTCACTAAGATAGGATCGGATGTAGTCAAGGGCAAGGCCTCGGATTCCATAATGCTGGAGTTTA
Source organism: Procambarus virginalis (assembly GCA_020271785.1). NCBI lineage: Eukaryota > Metazoa > Arthropoda > Malacostraca > Decapoda > Cambaridae > Procambarus > Procambarus virginalis. The sequence goes on along the minus strand of WNGS01166138.1, from coordinate 39,809 downwards.
AGTAAGAGGTAGTTGTGATTAACAGTATCAAAGGCTTTTCTTAGGTCAATGAAGAGTCCAATCGGAAACTCATTTTTGTCAAGTGCTGAGTAGATTACGTCAAGGAGACTAATGATTGCATCGTTGGTGCTCTTTTGGGACCTGAAGCCAAACTGGCAGGGGCTGAGTATGTCGAATTTTACGAGGTAGGAATAGAGCTGTTTGTAAATAATTTTTTCAAATATTTTTGATAGAATGGGTAGATTTGATATTGGTCTATAATTGTTTATGTCCGCCGGATTGCCTCCTTTATGGACTGGCGTTACTCTTGCTTTTTTGAGGATATCAGGGAAGGTGTGACACTCTATAGATTTGTTGAACAGTAGGGCTATGGGTGGGGCAAGGGCATGGGAGGCTCTCTTGTATACAATGGACGGAATTTCACTGGTGTTCCCTGCCTTTGTTTTTAGAGAGTGTATGATGGACACAACATCTGCCGGGCTGATTGGTGAAAGGAGTAGAGAGTTTGGATAGCTGCCTGAGAGATATGTGTTAATATGTGTCTGAGTCTGTGGGATTTTACTGGCAAGATTAGCACCAACCGATGAAAAGAAACTATTAAATTCATTTGCCATTTCTAAATCAGTTGACGGTATATCCCCATCCTTGTAGAGTTTTATTTGGTTATGTGAGTGTTGTTTAGTTCCTAGGATACTAGAGATGGTTTTCCAAGTGCTTTTCATGTTGCCTTTTGCTTCATTGAATCTATTCACATAATATGCAAGTTTTGCCTTTCTTATGATACTGGTAAGCATTGATGAGTACCTTTTAGCTACTTCCTTTGAAACTAGGCCAATCCTAAGTTTCTTTTCATATTCATGTTTCTTGTTGATTGAATTGAGAATGCCGCTTGTGAGCCATGGATTGTTTAATCTTTTGTCAGTTACTTGCTTGGTAAGAAGGGGACAATGAAGGTTGTAGAGGCTTAGAGTTTTGGAGAGGAAGAGGTTAGCTAATGAATTTATATCCTGGGTATTATTGAATTCAGAATCCCAGTTAATATTGTGAAATGCATCTGTAAGATTGCCCAAAGCTGATTCACTGTGTAGCCTAAATGAAAGTTTCTTGCTTTTTGGTGGTGTTATGTCCATGTTCGCTATGAGAAAGGTAGGATAGTGGTCAGTTGTTCTGTCGTAGATTATACCAGATACAAGGGGAGCTGTTATGTTTGTCCATATGTGGTCCAAGGTAGTGGCTGATGTTTGAGTGACTCGGGTAGGTTTGGTGATTGTGGGGATTAGCATACAGGAGTTCATGCTGTTAAGGAAATAGTCAACTTGAGAGCAATTTTGTTGACCCAGGTCAATATTAAAGTCTCCTCCCAGAATGATGTGGTTTTTGTTGAGATTGTTGTTTATAATAAGATTACTTAGGTTGTCTGAGAAAGAAGCTATGTTAGTATTGGGAAATCTATAGATGGCTCCAATAGTCAATGAGGATTTAAGGGATTTAATTGTAAACTGAGCAAAAGTATATTCACAGTAGTCATCTCTGTCACTAATAATACTGTTGCAGATAAATGTATCTCGGTAATATATAGCTGTGCCACCACCTTTTTTATTTGGCCTACAGTTATGAATGGCTTTATAACCAGCTAAGTTGTAGAGTTGGGTATAGTTTTTATTTAGCCAAGTTTCTGTTAAAATAATGAACGATAAGTTAGTACCTAGTGCTGTGAGTAATGCATTTAAATCGTCAAAATGTTTACCAAGTGATCTAACATTTTGGTTGTAAACTGATAAACTGGTGTTATTTTGGAGTTTGTTTTTAGCCTGGTGTGCTGTGAAATACTTGCAATAATGATGATCAATGTGCTGGTTGGTGTAGATATGAGACAGAAGATTTTGATCAGGATCAATATCAGTGTGCATAGAGATGCAGAGGGATCACGATACAAGATACATGATAGGAAAGCACAGGAATAAAAGCAAATACAATAAATAGTAACAATTTAGAAGTAAAATTGAGATCCAATAGATAGCCAGGAAGGACACAGAAGTAGGTAAAATAAAAAACAAAAATCAGTAGAGACTGACAATATAAATGTAAAATAAAAAATAATGAGAAAAATAATCATAAAGTAAAATGAACTTGAGGATAATTAGCTTAGTAATGGTTAATTAAAATCCTATAGTTGGTATGAACCTAAGAAAACAAAGTGAGCTCAAATAGATAATTCCGAAAAGAAAGAAAACAAAAGATGACATGTATATCTGAGTAAATCTTGAATTTTACTCTAATATAAATCTAAGTGTAAAAATAAACCGGTTGAGAGTATTATAATGTGGAAGATTTTACTATGATACTGTGGTAGATGATACAAACAATTATACTATTGCTTAATTCCAATAAATGATTACATGAAACAAAATACCAAGTTACTTTAAATATAACAGGGTAATAAGATCCCTAGGTTTAGTGACAAGGGGATTAACTAAGAACAAATAATTAAGAGTAAAAAACAGGCATAGATGACAAACAAAAAATAAAAATAAAAATAAAAAACCTTTGGAAAGGAAAGGCAGAGCTTAAGTACACTTTGGTTGTATGTGAGACTACAAATTATGATCTGGTTATTCAGCTGATATCCCACAGTCAGCCAGGAAGGAAGTGAGGTGTGCCTCAGTGGTTATGACATAAGTTTTTCCAGAGTCAGTCTTCCTAGCTATTATTTTACCATCGCGCACAAAACAATGTTTAATAGCAGGGGATCTTTTGCAGATTCCACGTAGTTTATATAAGAGATTTTGTCTGAATCTGGTTAGACATTCGTTCACATAAACATTGGATTTCCCACCGACTGCAGCAGTGATAAGGTCAGACTTGCGGGAGCAGCTATCTAGCTTCACACGTATCTTCCTGTTATTTGTGCCAGATGATTTCGTACCCACTCTATAAGCTGACTTGATGTCACTTGCTTCGATTGAATAATTCAGCTTAGTACGCAAACTGAACTTTAAACTGAACTAAAATTAACTTTTTAACTGAAGTTAATTACGCAAGCCTCTTAGGAAAAGCTATTCCCGATTACAAAATGGCTATTTGACCTTTGAGAAAATACCAAAAATATGGAGCTTTGGTGACCTTCGTGATCTAGGGTCGCCCAAATCCTTCCGCCTCCAAGTCTAGTCCCGCTAGTGACGTCACTGATGGTGACTTACTGAAGTATTTTGACAATTTACGATACTCTTTATACTTTAAACAGGGATATTATACAATTTGGATGAAGACTAATTTCTCTGAATTACTGAATACTATAGAATGATTCATTATGATTCATTATATGTTGCTATGAGACAAAGGGCGCCAGCCATTTTGTGACCCAGACTGCTAATTCCCAGGGGATGCGCCTTGCGCTTCTATAGTCAGGTCACTACCACTTGACTCCAATCTTCCCAAACTCCCATGTCTGAGAGAACAATACTGGATAATTCTTACAACAAACCTAGTTTGTTACAACACTTTGCATAATAGTGGCTTTAGGCATTGTATGTACTAGCTCTATCTATAAATCTATCAATTTTTGTATAACCTCTTTTAAATTTTTGTATGAATTTTGAATTGACTATTCAAGAAGGATGCTCACCGGCCCTACATAACAGTTGTGACAGAAGAAGCCATGGAACACCTAGCGACGGATGGGTTTGAGAATATTGTGATGGTTACTCATGAAGAAGGTATGATGCACACCAAGATCATAGTTTTCTAAGAATTCAACTTATTTGGATCCTGATTATCTTCTTCTCAACAATGATAGTGTTGTATGGGCAAAGAGGAACAGTGTTCGTGGTGAAAAACAAAGCCTTGGTAAAGGGTAAGACTCTAGAAAGAATTTTTGCACAAGGACTAGGCTACAGGAAGGTTGCAAAATACATTGAGGAGCCCATATTAAGCACGAAGTGTTCTCGTTGGGGACATATGGCTTGGAAATGCCAGTTTGACCCCAGGTGTCGGTACTGTGGTAAGAAACACGACTCTCGAGAGTGTAGAGTCAAGATTAAAAACGGTGAAAAAATCGTCCCATCTTGTTGCAATTGTAGAGGCAACCACAATGCTGGTTCCTATCTATGCCGCATGAAGCCTCATCTGAGAGACTCCAGGATGGGTCCTACAAGTAGGATAGATGTATCCTCGAAGGAAGGAAAGATTGTGCAGCAGGAACATGGAGGAAACAGCCGGAAGCCAATGACAGCCCCTATGAACAATGTGTGGGAGAAAGGAACAGAGATAACTAAGGTGAGCCTAGGGAAAGTATGAACTGCAGCTGAAAAAATAAACCTTGTGGAGACAAGGTTCAGGACAATATAGTGAACTCTGAGGTTGGTACTCAAATATTGGAATATCTAAAAAAAAATAGACAAGAGGATTGAGGCATTAGAAAAATTAGCTAAGGAGGGTAGATGGGGTGAAGATGGTGGTGAAACAGGACGTGAAATGGAAAGTGAAATGTATGTAGAAGAAAGTAAGGAAGAACATGACGTATTGATGATAGAGGATAGTCAGGAAAATGAACTTTCTATTAGTGTTAGCGGTGTTCAATCTTCTGTAGTGACAAATGTTGAAACAAAGGTTAAAGTAAAACGGTATACAGAATTAAAAAAAATAGATATGAATAATATTACCTTTGAAGTTAGTAGCTGTTGTGCAATTGATGAGAAAGCAAAAATATTAGTGCTGGGAGAGTGTCTAAGAAACTCTCGTATCTCATGGAATGAGATACGAGAGTTTCTTAGTGACGGACAGGACAGGTAGTTTTATTATTAATTATGGATGAAAGTAGAGTGAGGATATTATCTTGGAACGTTAATGGGTTAAAAACTAGTGCGGTGGATGTACACTATTACACTCTTAGAGTATTATATTAACCTGCTCCTGCTCCCGCCATGCACCACTTCGCATGTAACAGCACCGCACTGCTCTTCACGCAACGACACGTGGACCAATCGTCTGTACTGTGGTTAAAGTCTGCCTTCGCTGTGTTCTCAGGATATCATAACGCTATGGAAATTACGCCTGCTACCTCGGTCCCTGACCTCACCCTGTCCAATATTGCCATCGCGGGCACTTCGACCTCCCAGACCGACCCACAAGGGGCGGCCTGCCCTACTCAACTTGTTCTAAGGTACAGTAGTGTCTATGTTCAAAATGTTTAGTCAGGATCCTCCCCAGTGTCGGCGTGCGCCCAGCGCTGTCCCCCTTGCGGTACGTGTCGTCGCCCTTGCTAGTTACCTAGGGTTCCTTGCCCTTGTTGGGCATTAGCCAGGTGGTGCTGGCGTGACCTTGTTTCTGCCCACGAGGCTTGCTTGCCATAGGCATTGCCTGAGGGCGCCCGGGCCGGCGGGCCACGTGGCGTGCTCGTGCGGGCTCCTTTATGCCCGGGGGTGGTGTCGCATCATGTCTGGTGGCGTCGCCTCTCATGGCCAGTCACTCTGTGGCTTTCTTGCTTCTAGGTGGTGCCCTTAGGGGCCCTGGCTCGGCCCCACGCCCCGGCCACCTGGGCCAGGGGGCCACGTGGCGTGCACATGGGGGCTCCTTTATGCACGTGGGTGGTGGCGCTTGATATCTAGTGGCGTCACCCATGTGGCCAGCCACTCCGTGGTTTTCTTACCCCTAGGCGGTGCCCTTAGGGGCCCTGGTTCGTCCCCTCATCCACCTGGGCCAGGGGGCCACGTGGGGGCTCCTTTCCGCCCGTGGGTAGTATTGCACCATGTCTGGAAGCGTCGCCCACGTGGCCAGCCACTCCATGGCTTTCTAGCCCCTAGGGCGTGTCCCTGAGGGCCCTGGCTGTGCGCCCAGCGTGTCCGGTGCCCAGGCCGCTGGTTTATCCAGATGTTTCATCTGCCCGGTGTAGCCCGGAACAATCTGCGGCCTCCCAGGTCCTGGTTATTCAGACGTTTTGTCTGCCCGGTGTAACCCGGAGAAAACTGCGACCTCTCAGGCCACTGGTTTATCCAGACGTTTTGTCTGCCCGGTGTAGCCCAGAAGAAACTGCGACCTCACAGGCCGCTGGTTTATCCAGACGTTTTGTCTGCCCGGTGTAGCCCGGAAGAAACTGTGACCGCACAGGCCACTGGTTTATCCAAACGTATTGTCTGCCCGGTGTAGCCCGGAAATAACTGCGGCCTCCTAGGCCACTGGTTTATCCAGGCGTTTTGTCTGCCCAGTGTAGCCCGGAAGAAACTGCGGCCTCCCAGGCCGCTGGTTTATCCAGATTTTTGTTTGCCCGGTGTAGCCCAGAAGGAACTGCGACCTCCCAGGCCGCTGGTTTATCCAGACGTTTTTGCCTGCCCGGTGTAGCCCAGAAGATACTGCGGCCAATTAGGCCACTGGTTTATCCAGACGTTTTGTCTGCCCGGTGTAGCCCGGAAGATACTGTGGCCAATTAGGCCGCTGGTTTATCCAGACGTTTTGTCTGCCCGGTGTAGCCTGGAACAAACTGCAGCCTCCCAGGCCGCAGGTTTAGCCAGACGTCTTGTCTGCCCGGTGTAGCCCGGAAGACACTGCGGCCTCCCCTGGTCACTGGTTATCCAGACGTTTTGTCTGCCCTGTGTAGCCCGGAACGAACTGCGGCCTCCTACGCCGCAGGTTTATCCAGAAGTTTTGTATGTGTTGTTCCAGCGGCTGCGGTGGTCGCCGCTGCTGATGTTCCAGCTGTCGGTGTCCCAGCCGAGGGTGCTCCAGCTGCAGATAACCAGCTGTTGAGGTTCGAGATGCCGTGGTTCAGCTCCTGACGTCCTAGTAACCTAGGACGTAACCTAAAGACTACAGTCGCCTGCTGGCGTCCTTGATACTGACGCCCTAGCGGTTGGTGTGCCAGAGCATGGCCCGGCCTGCTCCCACCTGACTCCAACCGTTTCAGCCGACTGCTTCCTATCATCCTACGAATTTGCCTCTTTCCATAGGATCCTGCTTAGGTACCTTGTCTAACCTCGGGCTTACCAATAATAGGCATTTACCCACAGCTTAGCATCTGTTGCAGCCTGCCTTACCCGCGGTGTCCTCGACTGTGGAGTGTTATCCAACTGTCATCACTTAAATTAGCCCTAGAGTGTTCTTTTCCTCAAAATCTGTTCAGATCGCATCAGCTTGACCACCTGGGCGTTGCAGTTTACGTCTCCGGTGCTGTCGGTTTAAGGTTGCCCACCCACTTCTTACCTTCAGATCCTGCCACTAAGGGTGAGCATAATAGCACGCCCTTAGTTCTCTCCTTGAAAGTAAGTAAGTAATTATCAAAAGAAGGCACCAAACCGGGAAGGCTATGTAGCACCATCAAATGTGCGGAATAATCAGAGGGTGCTAAATATCACCAAGTATGCCAATACGAGAACAAAAACGCATAAGACGAACGATATCAAAAGTATCCGAGTCACCGAGAATTCTACTGAGGGACAGGTGACCGCGAGGGGTGGTCGGAAAGCAAGACACACGCTTGTCCTGGAAGTCAGGACATTCAAGAAGGACATGCACGACCGTAAGAGGACAATGCAATTAGGACAATAAGGAGCAGGGCGGCACTCCATCAAGTGACCATGGGTTAAGCGAGTATGGCCAATATTAAGCAACCTCGCTATATAGAGCCGTTTCCCACCGCCGGTTACGGTGGTAGGAGGACGGCCACGAGGAAATACAACATTTAAGAGTACGTAGTTTGTTACCAGTAACAGACGACCAAGAAGCCTGCCAACGGGTAAGGATGGAGGAATGGATAACTGGGTAAAAGCCTTAATATGGAATACCTTTACGAGAGATGGGACAAGAGCAGACAGCTTCCTTGGCAGCAGCATCCGCACGCTCATTTAAAGACACACCAATATGGCTGGGAACCCAACAAAACTCAACCGACTTAAATTTACTGCGAACAAAAAACAGCCAATACTGGATCTCGACAACTACTGGATGAACCAGATTAAAGGACCCGAGAGCCATGAGGGCACTACGAGAGTCTACAAACACTGCAAAGGAAGACTGACAACGAGAAAGCAGGAGACGAAGAGTATAGAGAATAGCATAAAGCTCCGCTGTGAAGATGCTAGTCTCTGGAGGTAAGTGACACATATAAGTGCAATCAGGAAAAACAACAGAGTAACCAACACCGTCCGCAGACTTAGACCCATCGGTGAAGACAGAAACGGAGAGGGAGTGAGAAGAAAAGTGCTCAAGGAAAAGGCGTTTTAGAACCGTAGGAGGGGTAAAAGCTTTAGTGATGCGGGTCAAGGAAGTACAAAACTGCGGAAGGGGGACTCTCCACGGGGGAAAAGAAGGAACAACACGAGTAGAAATATTAGAAATACAAACAGAAAGAGAATCCTGTAAGCGAGATAGCCGGACAGAAAGAGGGAGGTGGTGAAGAGGAACAGGAACCACAGGAGGGGTAAAAGTTAAAGCACGACAGAGGCGAGAGGAAGGATGTTGTAAGGACCGTGCAAGATAGCGAAGACAGTAGCGATCACGGTGGTCCTGGAGAGACAGGAAGCCAGTGTCAACATACAAGCTAAGGACGGAAGTCGAACGAAAGGCACCAGAACTGAGGCGCAACACAGTATGGTGCAAAGCATCAAGACGGCGAAGAGTAGAAGGAGAAGCAGACGAGTAAGCAGGGCAACCATAATCGAGCTTTGACAGGACGAGAGAGGAATGTAAAGCAAGGAGAGTGCGCCTATCCACTCCCCAAGAAGTATGGGACAATACCCGAAGGAGGGTAAGGGCCTTAGAGCACTCAGCACGGAGGTAAGAGATATGGGGAGACCAAGACAAACGAGTGTCAATGAATAACCCCAAAAGCTTCGCGGAATCCTTGTACTCAAGGGGATGACCATCAAGTGACAAAGAGGGACGAAGAACAACCCGAGTAAAAGTCATGGCACAAGTGTTAGTAATAGAGAACTTGAAGCCATGATCGGTGTCCCAAGACGACACGCCATCAATCGCAAGTTGAAGCCGGCGTTGAAGGAGAGGCGAATCATCACCCTGACAGCAAAGGGTAAGATCATCGACATAGAGAGCGAAGAAGACGCCTGAAGGAAGAGAGGAAAGAAGACCATTGAGGGCAACCAGAAAAAGAGTAGTGCTCAGAACACTACCCTGGGGCACACCTTCGTATTGCTGAAAAGAGGCAGAAAGAGCGGTACCAAGCCGCACCCGAAAGGAACGACGAGAGAGGAAGCTGCGGAGAAAGAGAGGGAGATGACCACGAAGGCCAAAAGAATGAAGCTGGTATAGAATATGATATCGCCAAGTGGTGTCGTGAGCCTTTCAACAGGTCAAAAAGGACGGCAACAACGGAGGTCTTCGCAGCAAAACCAGTATGAATATAGACCTCCAAGTTCACCAGGACATCTGTCGTGCTGTGGCACTTGCGGAAACCAAATTGAGAAGGGGAGAGGAGGTGATGGTGTTCCAGGAACCACATCAGACGAACGTTAACCATACGTTCAAAGAGTTTGCAAACACAACTTGTGAGGGCAATAGGGCGAAAGGGTTTTAGGGGATGTTCCCAGAGACCCTGGTTTGCGAACAGGGATGACAACGGCATCGAACCAGTCCTCAGGGACTGACGACGACTCCCAGATCCGATTATACAGACTCAGTAAATACTGAGACGTGCACCGAGGGAGATGGCGAAGCATCTCATAATGAATACCATTGGAGCCCGCCGGCGTAGAACTGCAGAGGGCCAGGGCAGAACGAAGTTCAGAGAGACAGAAGGGATCGTTATAGGGAAGTCGAAGACGAGTTCAGAAATCTAAAGGACGAGACTCAAGGACAGGTTTACGAAGAAGGAAAGATTGGGGAAGATGAAGACCAGAGGTAACAGAAGAAAAGTGGGAACCCAGTTCGGTAGCGACCTGCAACGGGTCTGCCACAAGAGTACCACGGAGGTGAAGGACCTGTGAAACATGGGAACGAACTTACCCGCTATCTTGCGGATACGCTTCCAGATCGGTGGCAGAGAAGTTTCGGACGTAATGGTGGAGACATAAGATGCCCAACATTCACGTTTAGCCGTACGGTTGGCCCTATGGGCCACCGCACTCGCCTTCCGAAAAAAAAAAATCGGTCGTATGCCGACGGCGGTGTCTCTTCCAAGCTGCACGCTTACAGCGGACAGCCCAAGCACAGTCTGCATTCCACCAGGGAACGCACTTCCGTGGACCCCGAGAGGATGAGCAAGGAATAGAGCGGAGGGCAACGTCGAAGACAGTGTCATGAAAAAGGAGGAGAGAGCGAGGAAGAGGTAGAAGGGAGAGGTCAGAGAGAGCAGTGCTGAGGGTAAAGAGGTCCCAGTCCGCTTTTGCAAACTGCCACCTAGGGAAGGAGAGAGGAGGGCGAAAAGAGAAAAAGGACACAAGGATGGGGAAATGATCACTGCCATGGAGGTCATCAAGAACCTGCCACGTGAAATCTAAGTAAAGAGAGGAAGAGCAGAGAGAAAGATCAAGACAGGAAAGGGTGCGAGTCCGAGAGTCCAAATGAGTGGGCTCACCAGAATTCAGAAGAGACAGGGAAGAAGAGAGGAGAAATGGCTCAAGAAGGCGACCTCGGGTATTCGTCAGAACATCACCCCAAAGAGAATGACGACAATTGAAGTCACCCAGCAGGAGCACAGGCTCCAGCAAGGAGTCCAGGAGGTGTTTCAAATCAGGAAGAGAAAGCGGGACACTCGGGGGGAGATAAATGGAACAAACTGTGTACCATTTCCCCACAAAGATACGAGCAGCCGAACAATGGAGAGGCGAAGGAAAAAGTAAAGGAACAAAGGGAACATCAGCACGAATCAAGAGAGCAGAAGAATTAGGAGCCCCAGCAACGGCTGGGGGGGGGGGAGAGAAGGAATAGCCACGAAAACGACCAGGACGAGCACCAAGCATCGGCTCCTGGAGACAGACACAAAGGGGCGAAAACCGCGAAATCAGAAGTTGGAGTTTGAGGAAATTGGCGTAATAACCTCGAACGTTCCATTGAAGAATAGACATCGACGAGAAGAGAAAGGACAACAACAGAAAACAAGGAAGAAACAAAGGCGAAAGAGCAACATAGCACGTTAAAGAATATCAGGGTCGGGATCAGGGTCAGCAAAGTCAGGGTTAGGGGGCATGGGTAAACTGAGCAAAGACGGAGGGAAGGAAGCGGGAGAACAGACCAGAGGTGGGCGGGCGGGGTCCGGAGGAGGAGGAAGAAGAGGAGGAGACAACGGAGAGGAGCAGTCAAGGACAGCAGCAGGAAGAGGGGGAGTAGAAAGAGGGGAGTGCACCACAGCAAGGGCAGCAACCGAAAGGGAAGCAGGGGCCAAAGAAACCTCCATAGCAGAAACAGGGGGAGCAACCACTGAAATGGGAGGGGAATGAGCAATAGAGCCAGTAGTAGGGTAGGGGCCGAGGAAGAAAGCGAAGCCTTCTTACCCGCTGGGGAGGAGGAAGGAGAGGAGCCAGGCTTATGCTTCTGACTTAAATTAAGAGACCGGTGTCCCAGCAACTACGTACCTGGCAACGGATTCCAGTGTCTCAACGGGAGAAGCTGAACGAGAGCACACACGATGGCCGTTAGGAGAGCGATGGACATCCGCCTGCACCGACAGGCGGCGGGGAGAGTCAAGAGATGGAGGAGAAGGATGGGAAGGAGGATCGGAGGGAGACGAGGAAGAAGACACAGGAGACACGACAGACCGGGTAGAAAGAAGGGGAACTCCAGACAGAGAACCAGGAGGGGGGACCCTTCGGGACGGAACTCAAAGGAACAGAGGAGGAGGCAGTGGGTGTATCAGGGTCCAAAGCCCGGAAACGGTTGTGAGTATGAGGAAGGTGGGAAGGACGAGGAGAAGAAGAGTGCAACACGTGAGCATAAGAGATATTAGCATAAGGCGGGAGCCGGCGAACTTGGCGCCTCGCCTCAGGAAAAGATAAACGCTCCAGGTGCTTCAAGCTGAGGACGGCTGCCTCAAGCTTGTAATGGACACACGCACGGGAGAAGGTAGGATGGGCCTCACCGCAGTTGAGGCAACGAGCCTGGGGAGAAGTGCACTCCGACTTAGAGTGACCTTCGCCACCACACAAAGGACAGAGAGAGACAGTCCCAGAGCAGCGGAGGGCACCATGCCCAAACCTCCAGCACTTGTTACAGAGCCGAGGAGAAGGAATGTACTCCTGGACAGAGCACCTGGCACCAGCAAGAATGACAGAGGGTGGAAGGGTCCTACCATCAAAGGTAATCTTCACAACCCGAAGGGGTTGATGGCGACTACCACGAGGGGGACGAGTAAACGTGTCCACCTGGAGAATAGAATGGCCCTGGGCAGCAAGGATATGTCGAATATCGTCGTGGCAGTCTCGCAGATCCCGAACACCGGTCGCAACATGGCGCGGGAGCAGAATAGTGCCAACACTGGCATTCAACTGAGCGTTCTTCGAGACCCGAACAGGGGTCTCGCCAAGGCAGGATAAGGCAGCCAAGCGGGAAGCAGCATCCTAAGAAGGAGCAGCAACCACACGTGTACCGAGACGAGTGGGGTTGAAAGTAACAGAGGCATCCACGGAATCAACGAGATGTCGATGGAGGGAGAAATCATCAAGAGGCACAGAATCAAGAGGGAGGAGATCAAAATATTTGGCCCACGAAGCGGGACCAAACAAGGCTTGATAGGTATCAGAACGGGAAGGAATCGAGCGAGGGCGGCCGTGACGAGGACGGCGTTGAGAACCCCTAGAGAGAGAGGGGGGTTAAAAGACGCAGTAGTTACAACTAGAGATGGAGCCGCGCCAGGGGATGAGGTGGTCACCACTGGGGGCTTGGGGCTCGACCCAACCCACAGAGAAGGGAGGGGAGCCGAGGGGAGGAGTCAGAGAGGCCAAAGGAGGAGCAAGGTCGGGGCCCAACGCAGCGGAGGCTACAGAGCCCGGTCTTCCAACACGGACCGACTCGGGGGCTTGGTCGCCCACCCCACGAGCCTGAGAAGGTAAAGGAGAAACAGTAGAACCAGTAATCATTGCTACGAGAAAAAATATTCATTCACGAATGTGCCCCCACACCCACCACGGAGCCACAATTAGAGGCAGGACACCCAACAAGAAGCTATCGCCGATCATGCCAGGGCCTCCCAGGGGTGCGTCGTTAGTATACGCCCCACAAACGCCACCTTAAGAACCGACAGTCCGTCGAGATCGGGTTCTGTGACGAAAGGGGGATTGACAATAAAAGGTTCCCCTCGCTCTCGACGTTGGGTACTACAGTTCTACGGGTGCAAGAGTATGCCTCCTCAAGCACCCAGACATCAAAATAGAAGAAGTCCAAAGAAAAA
>WNGS01166138.1:0-15493 GCA_020271785.1 Procambarus virginalis | reverse complement strand
GTCTTAATTGGGGTGAACTCGGGTGGAGAAGTGCGATTCCAGGAGTTCCCAACAGCCTTACTTTGGGTGAACTGAGGTGGGGAAGGGCGATTCCAAATGTTCCTGACAACCTTATTTGGAGTGAGCTCAGGTGGGGAAGTGGCAGTCTCGACCATGTCCGTCGGAGCATTACTTGGGGTCAACTCGGGTGGGGAAGGGCGATTCCAGATGTTCCTAACAGCCATACTTGGGGTGAACTCAGGTGGAGAAGTGGCAGTCTCTACCATGTCTGTCGGAGCCTTACTTGGGGTGAACTCGGGTGGGGAAGTGGCAGTCTCTACCATGTCTGTCGGAGCCTTACTTGGGGTGAACTCGGGTGGGGAAGTGCCAGCCCCGACCATGTCAGTCGGAGCCTTACTTGGAGTAAACTCGGGTGGGGAAGTGCCAGCCCAGAGTTTCCTAACAGTCTTACTTGGGGTGAACCAGGGTGGGACCAGGTCCGTCAGAGACTTACTTGGGCTGAACTCAGGTGTGGCAGTCCCGACCAAGCTCGTCGGAGACTTACTTGGGGTGACTCCAGGTGGGGAAGTGCCAGTCCCGACCATGTCCGTCGGAGCCTTACTTGGGGTAAACTCAGGTGAGGAAGTGGCAGTGCCGACCATGTCCGTTGGAGACTTACTTTCGGTGAACTCAGGTGGGAAAGTGGCAGTCCCGACCGTGTCCGTCGGAGGTTTAGATGGGGTGAACCCGGGTTGGGAGGCGTCAGTTCCGACCACGTCCGTCGTTGCCTTACTTGGAGTGAAAACATCCTGTATGGTCCTAGTCTCCTCTACACGTGTGACATCCTTGTTTTTAGTTCGGCGATCTGCCGCCAATGGCCCCTTGCCTTGCACAACGGCACCCCGTCTAGATTTATTTTTTAATTTGTAATTGGACGCTGCATCGAGAGGTGGCAATGTGTTGCCAGTGCCAAGTGGGGAAGTGCCAATCCAGGTGTTCCCAACAGCCTTAAATGGGGTAATTCTAGGTGGAGAAGTGCCAGTCCCGACCATTTCCGTCGGAGCCTTACTTTGGGTGAACTCAGGTGGGGAAGTGGCAGTCCCGACCATGTGCGTCAGAGCCTTACTTTGGGTGAACTCAGGTGGGGAAGTGTCAGCCCCGACCGTGTCCGTCGGAGCCTTACTTGGAGTGAGCTGGGGTGGGGAAGTACCAATCCAGATGTTCCTAACAGCCTTAGATGCGGTGAATCTAGGTGGGGAAGTGCCAGTCCCGACCGTGTCCGTCGGAGCCTTACTTTGGGTGAACTCAGGTGGGGAAGTGGCAGTCCCGACCGTGTCCGTCTGAACCTTACTTTGGGTGAACTCAGGTGGGGAAGTGGCAGTCCCGACCGTGTCCGTCGGAGCCATACTTTGGGTGAACTCAGGTGGGGAAGTGGCAGTCCCGACCGTGTCCGTCTGAACCTTACTTTGGGTGAACTCAGGTGGGGAAGTGGCAGCCCTGACCATGTCCGTCGAAGCCTTACTTGGAATGAACTCTGGTGGGAAAGTGGCAGTCCCGACCGTGTCCGTCGGAGGTTTAGATGGGGTGAACCCGGGTTGGGAGGTGTCAGTTCCGACCACGTCCGTCGTTGCCTTACTAGGAGTGAGCTCGGGTGGGGAAGTGCCTATCCAGATGTTCCTAACAGCCTTAAGTGGGGTAAATCTAGGTGGGGAAGTGCCAGTCCCGACCATGTCCGTCAGAGCCTTACTTTGGTTGAACTCAGGTGGGAAAGTCGCAGTCCCGACCGTGTCCGTCGGAGGTTTAGATGGGGTGAACCCGGGTTGGGAGGTGTCAGTTCCGACCACGTCCGTCGTTGCCTTACTTGGAGTGAAAACATCCTGTATGGTCCTAGTCTCCTCTACACGTGTGACATCCTTGTTTTTAGTTCGGCGATCCGCCGCCAATGGCCCCTTGCCTTGCACAACGGCACCCCGTCTAGATATATTTTTAAATTTATAATTGGACGCTACATCGAGAGGTGGGAATGTGTTGTAATCGTATATTATTACGTTTTGGCTAGGGTTCTTGGTTTCACGTTTTTTTTTTCTGTTTGATTTTATTTCGATCCAACCGTTATCATAACTGTCAGAGACATGAATGTTACTCCCAGAGTCACTGGGCGCGAGGTTGGGCACGGGCAGGCCCTCCGGGTTGTATCCCTCCCTATCGCAATTGTTGGAATTATACCCGTTTGCGTCGTTATTATTAGTACATCCGCGTTTGTTTAAACCATGCCATCGAAAGCCCACCGCCTTGTAGCCCCTCTTTTGGCCAAATGTGTTGTAATCCGAGCGTTTCTCGCCCTTACTGTTGTAGCCGAATATGTTGTAGCCGTCTTTGTCGTAGTTTTTTTCATCATCCTCCGTCATCTGGTAACTGGAGGGAGCATAAATGCCATCCTCTGTACTAAGCGTTCCCAAGTTTTTCTTAACCGTAGATGCAGGATTGGGGATTTTGTTACCATGAAAAGCTTTCGTAACGTTGTAACTTTCATTAACAGTACTTAACACGTCTTTTCTGTTATATGAATTCGTACAGTTAGGCACCGCTTTGGTTCCCCATACAGTCAAGGCATCACTCGCGTTTAACTCACATTTACTAAAACTCTCGGGCACTGTGCAACCTTGCCTGGCTAAGGACATTTTAATGGTGGAACGGGGTAGAGTCTCCTGGGAATGCCAGTAGTCTTCGTTGGGGATAGGATGGTGTTGCTGCTGCACTTAACACTAAGTATGGCTGATGGTGTGGGGACGCGAGATATGATCACGGTACACGAGGGTGGCCAGGCGAGGGCGCTAACGACAGATGGTGCGGACCCAAGGCGCGAATGTAAAGAACTACGTCATCGACCTGTGTCAGGGACGACAACACATTGTCTGCTACGGTAACCACTGATCTCCCAACTACAGCACTGCTGCGTCGCCTTCAACAGCCAATACCAGCGCACCAAACAAACTTCTTCTAGTCAAAAAAGAACAGCAGAATCATACTAATACGATAGTTTACGCTCATAAGCAGCAAAGTCAGTTATATATCGGCTCAAACTAGAACACACTAGTCTGATAACTGAAGAATGCAGCCCGTCATTAGAAGTAATGACCAAATGCTCGTTAATCCAGCCACCAAGCCCCGTCTATGAATGACAATCTTTCCTCAGGCTATTTTAGTACAAGTGGCAGTCGACGGCAAAAACATATAAATTCTAACGCACTGTGTATTCAAAATCAGTTTTCACGTATATAAATTTAATATTATTGCATATTAAAATGTGTTGAATAATTAGACCCAACTTAGGTTAGGTAAAGGTAGTAAAGTTCTGTTGGCACCTATTAGCATTGGCTGTACATAGATCAAGCATGCAGAGAGGTTTGATTCGAGCACAGGTGAACTAAAGACCGTCGTTATCAGTTGTGAGTCATGTGTAATGTTTTTCACCCAAAAATAGGGGTTTTGGTGAATGAGTTAAGGAGCGTTTTAGCCTTTTTAATGAGGACGGGCTGAATAGTTTCTTTTTCACACGACTCATAACTAATGATGTTCAAATTGTTTTCGAACAAAGCTTCGCTCACGTCCTCTGTTCGAATAGTACCATTATATAAATGCTTCACCCACGTCAGGTCGTTCTCATCCAGCCCGTCCTCCAAACAAAGATCCAAAAGTGATTCCATCCACCCGCCAAACCCCCTGTTTATGAATGAAAAACGGTTTACACACGACTCACAACTGATTTCGTTCGAACACTTCTGGAACAAGTGCTTCACTGACGAGTTTCGTTCGAACCACATCGCTATAAATGCTTCACCCGCGTACTACAAATACAAATAATAGTCAACAGAACCTAAACACCTAACCTAACCTAACCTATGACTATATATGTACAATATGCTAATATACTATAATATTAATTTATATTTGAGAACATTCCTGTTTTGAATGAACAGCATGTTAAAATATGAATGCGTCTGTGGGGTCGACCGCTGGATGTAATGGACTTGAGTCGAGGACGGGTTGTCTCATCACAGTCCGCCCTCATTAATAAAGGCCAAATGCTTGTTAATCCTCATGCCAAATCCTGTTTATGAATGAAAAAACATTACACACGACTCCCAACTGATAACGTGCAACCCGGCCTCACACTATAGGCTGTTTAAAGCAGCGCCCGTCCTCCCCAGACGCATTCATCTTTTTTAACATACTATGTATTAAAAATTTATTTGTTCTCATATATAAATTAATATTATTATACATAAAATTCTATGTGTAGTTAGGCGTAGGTTAGGTTAGGTGTTTAGATTCTGTTGGCGATTATTTGTATTTGAAGTACGTGGGTGAAGCATTTATAGCAAGCCATCCTCGACTCGAGTCCATTAATTACATCCCGCGGTCGAACCCACAGACGCATTCATAAATTTTACCATGACGAATGCGACAGAAATAAATTTCTATCTTCTATTTTGAGGATATAAATAGCCTAAGCTACACCATCCTTTTGATATCTACTTCCTTTTCTCAATAAGCTTACTTGAACTTGAACCTGCCTAACAACAGTGTAAACCAGGCATGATAGGGCGGATCTCATTGAAACTTTTAAAATACTAAACAATTTAGAGTATGTTAATCCGGATATTTTCTTAAGAAGGTCAGATTTATTAACATATATACAAGAAGGTACATTGGGTTTGTGAGAGTACATATAACATGATGTGTTTACATTCTTGTAAAGCCTTAATGCAGTTCCTTAATCTAACAGATAATATTAAGTAGGTAAATGCTAGCAAAATTTATAAAATGTTAACAATAAGATGTAACACAAACAAAAAACAACGGTTTCATGCTTAACAAGCCACATTGGTAATTCTATCTTGAGTAATCAAAACTAATTCTGCCTTGGGGGGTGGGGGGGGCACAATATAAGCCTAATATGTACAGTATATATATATTGCTGCCTCTCCCCCGACACAATGAATTATTACATTTACATCTAACATCTAAATAGCATTTTCTGACATCCAGACGCAACTAAATCATCTTGATCTAGATGTTAAATATCCTAATTTAACACTGGTGTTCGTACCTGAGCTTATTAATAAGATATATTGGGTATTGTATTCACCTAGTTGTGCTTGTGGGGGTTGAGCTCTGCTCTTTCGACCCGCCTCTCAACTGTCAATCATTCAATCAACTGTTACTAACTACTATTTTTTTCTCTCCACACACACACACACACACACACACACACACACACACACACACACACACACACACACACACACACACACACACACACACACACACACACACACACACACACACACACACACACACACACGCATACACACACACACACACACATAGATAGATTTTGGTAGATTTTGCATAGATAAACCATAGATTTTGGTAGATAAAGACAGGCTATTTAACACAAGGGGCAGACGCACAAGGGGACACAGGTGGAAACTGAGTGCCCAAATGAGCCTCAAAGATATTAGAAAGAACATTTTTAGTGTCAGAGTGGTTGACAAACGGAATGCATTAGGAAGTGATGTGGTGGAGGCTGACTCCATACACAGTTTCAAGTGTTGATATGATAGAGCCCAATAGGCTCAGGAATCTGTACACCTGTTGATTGACGGTTGAGAGGTGGGACCAAAGAGCCAGAGCTCAACTCCCGCAAACACAACTAGGTGAGTACAACTAGGTGAACTACGTGAGTACACACACTCTTTGCTCTTTCGGGCCGAAAGAGCAAAGCTCAACCCCCGCAAACACAACTAGGTGAATGCACACACACACACACACACACACACACACACACACACACACACACACACACACACACACACACACACACACACACACACACACACACACACACACACACAAAGAAGCACATCAACAAACTGGAAAAGGTACAACGACATGCCACTAAGTGGCTCCCAGAACTGAAGGACAAGAGCTATGAGGAGAGATTAAAGGCATTAAACATGCAAAAACTAGAAGATAGAAGAAAAAGAGGTGATATGATCACTACATTCAAAATAGTAACAGGAATCGATAAAATTGATAGGGAAAAATTCCTGAGACCCGGAACTTCAAGAACAAGAGGTCATAGATTTAAACTAACGAAACAAAGCTGCCGGAGAAATATACGAAAATTCAGTTTTGCAAACAGTGGTAGACGGTTGGAACAAGTTAAGTGAGAAGGTGGTGGAGACCAAGACCGTCAGTAGTTTCAAAGCGTTATATGACAAAGAGTGCTGGGAAGACGGGACACCACGAGCGTAGCTCTCATCCTGTAACTACACTTAGGTAATTACACTTAGGTAATTACACACACACACACTCTTTGCTCTACACACACACTCTTTGCTCTACACACACACACGCACACACACACACACACACTCTTTGCTCTACACACACACACGCACACACACACACACACACACACACACACACACACACACACACACACACACACACACACACACACACACACACACACACACACACACACACACACAGGTGGAAACTGAGTGCCCAAATGAGCCACAGAGATATTAGAAAGAACTTTTTTCGTGTCAGAGTGGTTGACAAATGGAATGCATTAGGAAGTGATGTGGAGGAGGCTGACTCCATACACAGTTTCAAGTGTTGATATGATAGAGCCCAATAGATTCAGGAACCTCTACACCTGTTGATTGACGGTTGAGAGGTGGGACCAAAGAGTCAGATCTCAACCCCAGCAAGCACAATTAGGTGAGTACACACACACACACAAGATCCTGTGAATCGAATTTACTCAGTTTCTATGATCGAGCCACAGAGATTTTATAGGAAAGAGATGGTTGGGTTGACTGTATCTATCTGGACCTAAAAAAGGCTTTCGACAGAGTTCCACATAAGAGGTTGTTCTGGAAACTGGAAAATATTGGAGGGGTGACAGGTAGGCTTCTAACATGGATGAAAAATTTTCTGATTGATAGAAAAATGAGGGCAGTAATCAGAGGCAATGTATCGGACTGGATAAATGTCACAAGTAGGGTACCACAGGGTTCAGTTCTTGCACCAGTGATGTTTATTGTCTACATAAATGATTTACCAGTTGGTATACAGAATTATATGAACATGTTTGCTGATGATGCTAAGACACTAGGAAGGATAAGAAACTTAGACGATTGTCATGCCCTTCAAGATGACCTGGACAAAATAAGTATATGGAGCACCACTTGGCAAATGGAATTTTAGTTTAGTTTAGTTCATTTATTATGCACCCCATACCCATCTTGTGGGCGGTAGTGGAAAGGGTTACAGAGGCACATAATGGGCTCAGGGACTGAACCCCACAATTCATTTAGCTAAGCAAGTTGCAATCTTGATGAACTAGTTACAAAATTCAGTATAAGTCGTCACATCAACAATGGGCTCGAGATCGACCACAAGTACAGTTTCTAAATAAAGCAACTGACATATGTGGAGAGCTAGTGTCACAATTGATATGTTTGTCCTGCACACCGCCCCCCCCCCCCATTCAGTGGGCAGCGGTGGATAGGTTACAATCACTTAGTTACTACCTACAGTTAGCAAACTTTGGATATTTGGCTAAAATTTCTGGTAGCAGATCATTTTGAATGAAATATTTACACATCGTTGGAACATTGGTTATAGAATTGTCTCTGAATTCACGTATTTTTTCGCACTCCGTCACATAGTAACGGATGGTGTGCGAATAATTTTGTTGACACAGTTTACATTCGTACTAGTGGCTTTACAAGATTGTAATTACTATAATATGCATCCTCACAATCCCAATGTACCTTCTTGTATATATATATAAATAAATAAAATCAATAAATAAATTTGGTCAGGTCTACATCGGCAGATAATGAGAATTCCCAGAGATACTTGTAACCGAGTCTAAGCCGAGCAGTAGTAACATCTAGAAGTCTGCTGATTTTATTGGATGAACCATAGAGGTGTGGCTCCTCTTGCATGATAGTATGATGATAGATGGAATTACTGGTTCAAGTTCAAGTATGTTTATTGAGATAAGCAAGAAATACATCTCAAAGGGATAGAGTAGCTTAGGCTATTTCTACCCCCCCCCCCCTCTACTGCCTGTGGCCGGACCACGGTCACAGGCGGTCACGGGGTTGGCGCTCTAGGTGGGAGGTGGAGTCTTGCCCCACACTCTTCGTTTTTGCACGTGGTGATACAGGATATTGTGAATTTGTTCTCGATTGTTGACAGTGTCGAAGAAATGGCTGAGGCGGTATGCCTAAGTGGTAGTGAGGAGGACAGACAAGATGATAACAGACCGTTTGAAGTAACAATTAACAGAAAGAAACGGAGAAATATGAACAGACAGCGAGACAGTGAGTGACGATGAAATTACAAAGAGACCAAAGAATGAGACCGTACTCAGCAGAACTCAAGACAAGCCATTTAATAGAAGGAAGAGGCTGTTGTTCCCTACAACATGCCAATTGAATTTCCACCAAAAGCTGGCGTGGACGGTACGTCTGGCTAAAGAATGTTTGGATTACGAACCACTCTTCAAGGAGGGTCTTCACCGGCCCTATATAACAGTTGGGACTGAACAGGCCGTGGAACGCCTCACGACGGTTGGTTTTGAAAATGTAGTGATGGTTCCCCCAGAAGAAGGTATGTTGCACACAAAGATCATAGTTTTCAAGTTTCCAACTTATTTAGATCCTGACTGTCTTCTTCTTAACAATGATAATGTTGTCTGGGCAAAGAGAAACATTGTCCGTGATGACAAACAAAGCCAGGTTGTTGCCTTGGTAAAGGGTGAGGCGCCAGAGAAAATTTTTGTGCAAGGACTAGGCTATAGGAACGTTGCAAACTACGTTGAGGAGCCCATACTGTGCATGAAGTGCTCACGTTGGGGGACATATGGCATGGAAATGCCAGTTTGACCCCGGGGGGAATTACTGGTAATTTAATGTTAATAAATGCCATGTTATGGAATGTGGAATAGGAGAACATAGATCCCACACAACCTATATATTATGTGAGAAATCTTTAAAGAATTCTGATAAAGAAAGAGATTTAGGGGTGGTTCTAGATAGAAAACTATCACCCGAGGACCACATAATTTTTCTCATGATCTCATTTTTTCTTGCAATGTATCTGTTATCATTTTATTATTTCTGCTAGAATTTACCTACTTAAAATTATCTGTTAGATTAAGGACCTGCCCGAAACGCTGCGCGTACTAGTGGCTTTACAAGATTGTAAATACTATGCTATGTATTCTCTCAAACCCAATGTGCCTTCTTGTATATAAATAAATAAGTAAAGAACGTTGTGCGAGGAGCCTGTGCCACGCTTTTTAACTGCAAAATTGCTTTTAAATACATGGATGGCGATATACTAAAGAAATTGTTCACGACTTTTGTTATGCCAAAGCTAGAATATGCAGTGGTTGTGTGGTGCCCATATCTTAAGAAGCACATCAACAAACTGGAAAAGGTGCAAAGACATGCTATAAGTGGCTCCCAGAACTGAAGGGCAAGAGCTACGAGGAGAGGTTATAGAGGCATTAAATATTCTAAAACTAGAAGACAGAAGAAAAAGAGGTGATATGATCACTACGTACAAAATAGTAACAGGAATTTATAAAATCGATAGGGAAGATTTCCTGAGACCTGGAACTTCAAGAACTAGAGGTCATAGATTTAAACTAGCTAAATACAGATCCCGAAGAAATATAAGAAAATTCACCTTCGCCATCAGAGTGGTAGACGGTTAGAACAAGTTAGGTGGGAAGGTGGTGGAGGCCAAGACCGTCAGTAGTTTCAAAGCGTTATATGACAAAGAGTGCTGGGAAGACGGGACACTACGAGCGTAGCTCTCATCCTGTAACTACACTTAGGTAATTACATACACACACGCGCCCTAGAGGAAGGGTGCCAGACCCCCGCGTCTCTGAGGTCCTGCCTTATCCTATACCCTCCCTGTTCCCCCTTCAATTGACCCCCACCCATCACACCATTATCCTCTAAGACCCCGTTATCTACCCCACAAATCCTCACACCCATGGAACAGCTTCCCCCATCAGCAGAACGCTCACCAAGAAGGGGACATGAGAAGGGACAGAAGAAAGTGAGTCTCAAGGCAATGTACACTAACATAGATGGGATTACAAACAAAGCAAATGAACTTAGAGAATGGGTACTAGAAAAAAAAACAGACATAATAGCACTCGCAGAAACAAAGCTAACGAAAACCAAACAAATGCAGTGTTTCCACAGGACTACTGTGTTATGAGGAAAGAGAGAGAAGGAAGAGGTGGTGGTGTAGCCGATCTGCTGGTAAGAAAAGGCTGGGGTTTTGAGGAGATGGTTATTCAGGGCTGTGAAGGTTTCAGTGACTACATAACAGGTACCATAGCAACTGGAGGACAAAAAATTATAGTCGTGGTCATATATAACCCCCCACCAAATGACAGAAGACCCAGACAGGAATATGACAGAAGCAACATGGCCACCATTTCAGCAAAGAGGAGATTATATCCCACTCATTCAGCAGAGATTTCAGCAAATTCAACTTCAATAATAAACAGATAATCTGGGAGCAAATAAACCAGGACTTCACAGAAATAAACTGGGAAGAACAGCTAGGAAATGCGAACCTGAACCAGTGCCTGGAAAAAATAAGCTCAGTAGCACTAGAAATATGTACAAACCGCATCCCCCTAAGAAAAAAGAGGAAGAGATGCAGATTGGAACGAGAACGTCGTTCCCTATATAGGCGAAGAAAACGAATCGCGGTGCAACTTGAGAGTCGCACCCTATCTCAGGAACAGCGAAGAAGGTTAGGTAGCGTTAGTTTAGTTCATTTATTATGCACCCCATACCCATCTTGTGGGCGGTAGTGGAAAGGGTTACAGAGGCACAATGGGCTCAGGGACTGAACCCCACAATTCATTTAGCTAAGCAAGTTACAATCTTGATGAGCTAGTTACAAAATTCAATATAAGTCGTCACATCAACAATGGGTTCGAGATCGACCTCAAGTACAGGTTCTAAATTAAGCAACTGACATATGTGGAGAGCTAGTGTCAAAATTTATATGTTTGTCCTGCACACCGCCTCCCATCCAGTGGACAGCGGTGGATAGGTTACAATCACTCAGTTACTACCTACAGTTAGCAAACTGGGGATATTTGGCTAAAATTTCTGGTAGCAGATCATTTTGAATGAAATATTTACACATCGCTGGAACATTGGTTATAGAATTGTCTCTAAATTCACGTATCTTTTCGCACTCCATCACATAGTGACGGAGGGTGTGCGAATAATTTTGTTGACACAGTTTACATTTTGTCAGGTCTACATCGGCAGATAATGAGAATTCCCAGAGATACTTGTAACCGAGTCTAAGCCGAGCAGCAGTAACATCTAAAAGTCTGCTGATTTTATTGGATGATCCATAGATGTGTGGCTCCTCTTGCATGATAGTATGATGATAGATGGAATTACTGGTGTCAATTTCACTTTGCCTCAGATCTACAAGATCTTGTTGAAGTTCTCGGTGTACTGCTGCTCTCAGATTGCTCATTGACAATCCAAGGTTACACTCAACGGCTCCTTTAAAGGCAGATTTCGTTGGCTAACTTATCAGCTCTATCATGCATTCGGAGGCCAACATGAGATGGAGACCACATGAAATGGACTCTGTTACCATCCTTAATAATTTTGTTGTATTTGTGTCTAGCTTCGGACACGAGCATGTTACAGTTATGTCTTAAAGAGTTGAGAGCATTTAAGGATGATAAGGAGTCACTTACAATTAATGTATCAAGTTTGGAGACTTGTACACATTTCAGTGCAAGGATCAAGGCAAATAGTTCGGTCTGAAGGGTAGAGGCCCAATTGTTTATACGGACTCCCCACTCAAAGTACAAGCCATCGCCCATTGTCAGAACAACTGCACTTCCAGCTGCACCCGTGGTGCGGTGTAGGGGAAAAATTGAACTCAAGCTACAAGAATCATACAAAACGCAAGAGAGGGAAAGAGAGCAAAAGGCCATCAGTGAAATAGAGAGAAACCCGAAATATTTTTTCTCCTATACAAAATCAAGATCAAAAACCACATCTAGTATCGGGCCCCTGCGAAAAGAAGATGGAACTTTCACCGATGACAACAAAGAAATGAGCGAGCTACTGAGGAAGCAATACGACTCTGTCTTCAGCGAGCCATTAAACGCACTAAAGATCGATAACCAAATGAATTTTTCATGGATATGATACCAACATCAAATTATATATCAGACGTCACCCTATCCCCACTGGATTTTGAAGAAGCCATAAACAGTATGCCTATGCACTCCGCACCAGGCCCGGATTCTTGGAACTCCATATTCATCAAGAACTGTAAAAAACCACTATCGCAGGCCCTTCAAATTCTGTGGAGACAAAGCCTAGATACTGGCGTTATTCCTGATATACTAAAAACAGCAGAGATAGCACCACTTCATAAAGGAGGAAATAAGGCAGAGGCAAAAAATTACAGACCGATAGCACTAACATCGCACATCATAAAAATTTTTGAGAGAGTGCTAAGAAGTAAGATCACAAAATGCATGGAATCACAGCATCTCCATAACCCCGGACAACATGGTTTCAGAACAGGGCGCTCTTGCCTGTCGCAGTTGCTGGACCACTATGATATGGCATTAGATGCTATGGAAGACAAACAAAACGCTGATGTTTTACACAGATTTCGCAAAAGCTTTTGATAAATGTGACCATGGTGTTATTGCCCATAAAATGCGCTCAAAAGGAATTACCGGAAAAGTAGGCAGATGGATCTACAATTTCCTGACCAACAGAACCCAATGTGTAATAGTCAACAAAATAAAATCCAACCCGTCAACCGTTAAGAGCTCAGTCCCCCAGGGTACTGTGCTTGCTCCAGTACTTTTTCTCATCCTCATATCGGACATAGACAAGAGCACAACCTATAGCACTGTATCATCCTTTGCAGATGACACTAGGATCTTCATGAGAGTAGGCAACATAGAGGACACGGCGAACCTCCAGTCAGATGTAGATCAGGTCTTTCTATGGGCTACAGAAAATAATATGGTGTTTAACGAAGACAAGTTCCAGCTCATGCGCTATGGAAAAAATGAAAATATAAAAACGGAAACCACGTACAAAACTCAGGCAAATCATAACATAGAACGAAAAGGCAATGTAAAGGATCTGGGTGTACTCATGTCGGAAGACCTTACCTTTAAAGAACACAATAAAGTAGCCGTCACAACTGCAAGAAAAATGACAGGTTGGATAACAAGAACTTTTCACACTAGAGATGCTATACCGATGATGACACTTTTCAAAACGCTTGTGCTCTCTAGAGTGGAGTACTGCTGCACAATGACAGCCCCTTTCACTGCTGGTGAAATTGCTGACCTGGAGAGCGTGCAGAGGTCCTTTACTGCTAGAATCCACTCGGTAAAACATCTAAACTATTGGGACCGACTTAAGAGCCTAAATCTGTATTCCCTTGAGCGCAGGCGGGAGAGATACATAATAATTTACACGTGGAAAATATTAGAGGGGCTGGTCCCAAACCTGCACACAGAAATAACATCACATGAGACCAGAAGACATGGCAGGATGTGCAGAATACCCCCGTTGAAAAGCAGAGGTGCAACTGGTACTCTGAGAGAGAACTCTATCAACATCAGAGGCCCGAGACTGTTCAACACGCTTCCACTACACATAAGGGACATAACTGGCAAACCCCTCACAGTGTTCAAGAGAGAACTGGATAAGCACCTCCAAAGGATACCTGATCAACCAGGCTGTGACTCATACGTCAGGCTGCGAGCAGCCGCGTCCAACAGCCTGGTTGATCAGTCCAGCAACCAGGAGGCCTGGTCGATGACCGGGCCGCGGGGACGATAAGCCCCGGAAGCACCTCAAGGTATCCTCAAGGTAAGGTACCATTAGCATAATAGAGAGAATAGCTTCTCTAGCTAGCAGGAATGGATCTGGACTACTAATCATTGGGGATTTCAACCACGGGAAGATAGATTGGGAGAGCAGAGACCCACATGGAGGACCAGATACATGTAGAGCTAAGGTGCTGGACACGGCAACAAGGAACTTTTTAAGACAACACATCAAGGGACCGACAAGAATGAGAGGGGAAGATGAACCAGCCATACTTGATCTGATATTTACCCTAAATGAGTGGGATATAAGGGAAGTTAAGTTGGAAACACCCTTGGGAATGAGTGATCACAGTGTATTGATCTTTGAGTACCTGGTAGAGCTAGGATTTATCCCCCCCAAAAAAGAACTAAGAAACAAAAGGCTGGCATACCGAAAGGGAATTATGAGGAGATGAGAAGTTTCCTAAGGAATATACCATGGGACACAGACCTCAGAGCTAAATGTGTACAAGACATGATGGACTAAGTCACCCAAAATTGTCAGGAGGCAGTAAACAGGTTCATCCTGGCCCAAAAGGAAAAATCCGAGAAACAAAAGAAGAATCCATGGATTAATAGGGCATGTATGGAAGCAAAAAACTGAACAAAAGGGTGTGGAGAAACTTCCGAAATAACAGAACACCAGAAAGCAGAGAGAGATACCAGAGATCCAAGAATGAGTATGTTAGTGTGAGAAGAGAAGCAGAGAAAAATTATGAAAATGATATAGCAAACAAAGCCAAGACCGAATCAAAGCTACTCCACAGTCACACCAGGAGAAAAACAACAGTGAAAGAACAGGTAATGAAACTTAGAACAGGCGAGGGTAGGTACACAGAGAATGACAAAGAGGTGTGTGAAGAACTTAACAAGAGGTTCCAGTAGGTCTTCACAATAGAACAAGGTGAGGTAACTGCGCTAGGAGAGGGGGCAGTAGACAAAAAACAAATGCAAATACAAATATTTATTCAGGGTAAAGTACATACATTTATTATATTTATTTATTTATTTATTTATTTATTTATTTATTTATTTATTTATTTATTTATTTATTTATTTATTTATTTATTTATTTATTTATATACAAGAAGGTACATTGGGTTAGAGAGAATACATAGCATAGTATTTGTAATCTTGTAAAGCCACTAGTACGCGCAGCGTTCCGGGCAGGTCCTTAATCTAACAGATAATTTTAAGTAGGTAAATTCTAGTAGAATTAATAAAATGATAACAGATACATTGCAAGAAATAAAAATGAGATGAGAGAGAATAGTAAGTATATTAAAGCACATTGGTATATTAAAGCTCTGGTTGATTACATTGACAACTTGATTGGTAATTTAAACAAGATTAACAGACACCGTACAGCAGATTGATAGCATACCAGTATATTAACTGTCACCATTAAATATATAAAAAATGACTATTACCACACTAATATACAGTAGTGTCACTTTCACGCAGGACACAAGCGTTTGCAGTGTTCATCAACCCTAGTGTTTC
>WNGS01166137.1:39547-57838 GCA_020271785.1 Procambarus virginalis | reverse complement strand
ACTAAGTTGGTATTGCAAGTCAAAAAGCAGTGAGGGGTGGTCACCACATCTGCCAGTCAGCCTCTCACCACTCCCTCAATGACTCCTCACTCGCCCATATCCTCCTCCCACCATACTGTTCTTGCTTTTATTCACTATATACAGATGTTATATATAAGTATCTACATGTTCTGTTCACCATAACTGTTCATCTAAGCTGGTATAGTGCCCAAGAGCATAGTGGCCACCCCTACCCAGCATGATAAATCATGCAGATGTGGCCACCTCCCTCACCAAAATGGCTACTCCCCACACTCCTTTTGCTGTTATTACACTATATATATACACGTTATATATAAGTATCTACATTGTGTTCACCATAACGAACCACTAAGTGGTATGCTGAGTGGCAGTTGCAGTGGCAACCAGTGGCAGCCCGGCACAGGCTGTCACTCCCTCCCTTCCTCCCTCACCTCACCTTACATGCTACCCTTCTCCTCCCAGCATACTGTTTTTGTTTTTATTCACTATATACAGATGCTGGGTCGTGCGTTTTACTATTGGTATATTTTGGTAGCAGTCTTTCCTGTAGACATATATATTAAATATGACCGAAAAAGTAGTAAGATTAATAATTCTAACACAATTTTCTCGATTTTCCTTATGTTTCTTCTTTTTACTGGTGACGGTTAATGAAAAATCTATTCTTCAAAATTCATTTTATTTCTAGTCTGACACGACACTTGAGCGCGTTTCGTAAAACTTATTACATTTTCAAGACTTTAGTTTATCAACATACAACTTATGCCTGAACACAACATTGGCTCTTATACCTGCATTTGGGTGAGGTGATGTAATACAATAAATAGTTTTGGATGAGGTGAACAAACTTTCAACAAAACACAGAATAATGGGTATAGAAGTTGGGTACAAATAGAGGGTATAGAAGTTGGGTACAAATAGAACTGCAGAAGGCCTATTGGCCCATATTTCTTGATGTTTCTATATTGGAGCGGAGTCTTGAAGTGGGTAGAATATAGTTGTGCATTAATTGGCTGTTGATTGCTGGTGTTGACTTCTTGATGTGTAGTGCCTCGCAGATGTCCAGCCGCCTGCTGTCGCTGTATCTATCAATGATTTCTGTGTGTTTTGTTAAGATTTCTCTGGTGATGGTTTGGTTGTGGGAAGAGAGTATATGTTCCTTAATGGAGCCCTGTTGCTTATGCATCGTTAAACGCCTGGAAAGAGATGTTGTTGTCTTGCCTATATACTGGGTTTTTTGAGGCTTACAGTCCCAAACGGGCATTTGAAGGCATAGACGACGTTTGTCTCTTTTTGAGCATTCTGCTCCGTGTCTGGAGAGAGTTTCTCATGAGTAGGCTGGCCGTTTTTTTGGTTTTATAGTAAATCGTTAGTTGTATCTTCTGATTTTTGTCTGTAGGGATAACATTTCTATTAACAATATCTTTCAGGACCCTTTCCTCCGTTTTATGAGCTGTGGAGAAGAAGTTCCTGTAAAATAGTCTAATAGGGGGTATAGGTGTTGTATTAGTTGTCTCTTCAGAGGTTGCATGGCGTTTCACTTTCCTTCTTATGATGTCTTCAATGATTCCATTGGAGAAGCCGTTGTTGACTAGGACCTGCCTTACCCTACAGAGTTCTTTGTCGACTTGCTTTCATTCTGAGCTATGGCCGAGAGCACGGTCGACATAAGCGTTAACAACACTCCTCTTGTACCTGTCTGGGCAGTCACTGTTGGCATTTAGGCACATTCCTATGTTTGTTTTCCTTAGTTGTAGACTGCAGTGTGGAAACCTCTCCGCTCCTTTCCATGACTGTTACATCTAGAAAGGTAGCTTCCCATCCTTCTCCATCTCGTAAGTGAAATGTAACACAGAATTCTGTGTTACGTTTGTAATTTTGTTTGTAATTCTGGTTCTGTGTTACGTTTCACTTACGAGATGGAGAAGGATGGGAAGCTACCCTTTCTAGATGTAACAGTACATCTCGTAAGTGAAATGTAACACAGAATTCTGTGTTACGTTTGTAATTTTGTTTGTAATTCTGTGTTCTGTGTTACATTTCACTTACGAGATAGAGAAGGATGGGAAGCTACCCTTTCTAGATGTAACAGTCATGGAAAGGAGCGGAGGTTTCCACACTGCAGTCTACACTAAGGAACAAACATAGGAATGTGCCTAAATGCCAACAGTGACTGCCCAGACAGGTACAAGAGGAGTGTTGTTAACGCTTATGTCGACCGTGCTCTCAACCACAGATCAGAATGGAAGCAAGTCGACGAAGAACTCTGTAGGGTAAGGCAGGTCCTAGTCAACAACGGCTTCTCCAATGGTTTCATTGAAGACATCATAAGAAGGAAAGTGAAACGCCATGCAACCTCTGAAGAGACAACTAATACAACACCTATACCCCCTATTAGACTAATTTACAGGAACTTCTTCTCCACAACTCATAAAACGGAGGAAAGGGTCCTGAAAGATATTGTTAATAGAAATGTTATCCCTACAGACAAAAATGAGAAGATACAACTAACAATTTACTATAAAACCAAAAAAACGGCCAGCCTACTCATGAGAAACTCTCCAGACACGGAGCAGAACGCTCTAAAAGAGACAAACGTCGTCTATGCCTTCAAATGCCCTCTTGGGGACTGTAAGCCTCAAAACCCAGTATATAGGCAAGACAACATCTCTTTCCAGGCGTTTAATGATGCATAAGCAACAGGGCTCCATTAACCCTTAAAGTGTGCATCACGTCATATGACGTGCTGGACGTTGTTCCAGTCAACTGCGCATCACGTCATATGATGTGTTGGAGTACTAAGCAAGATTTAAACGGCCAGCGGATACACGGGGTTCACCACACCTTCATCAGGGCTCTTGTAAACAGACGCCATTTTTAAAAAAAATCGTGGGCCAAACACTCGGGTGTTATTGGTCTCAGTATTGAGTGAGCAACCAAGCCTGATGCACGCAGCATGAGCTAACAGCACTGCTGTTCAGCTTGTGACCACAGCATCGCCTAAAAATGCTAAAATATACTTGTTCATGCTATTATGTAGCGATGATATTATTACAGAAGACCCCTGACTGTGATAAACCTGACCAGGGTTCTGATAATAGCAGGATTGCGATGATATTTAGTGCTGTGCGCCATGGAGGGAGGAGTAATGCTGTGGGAGGGAGGGTGGTGGCGATGTTTTCTGACTGTGTGTGGCCACCTTTTATTGACTGCACTCACCATACCAGCTTAGTGGTTCGCTATAGTGAACACAAATGTAGATATTATATATAACATGTGTATAGAGGGTATAAACAGCAAGAGAAGGTTTGGAGCCGACATTTTGGTGAGGGCGGTGGCGTCGTCTGCACGACGCCACCGTGCAGACGACGGTGTTGTTTACTGGTTACCACGATGGTCTATGGGCACCATACCAGTTTATTTGTACAAGTATGGTGAATAAAACAGGTAAATATTTGTTTATAATGTGTGTATATAGCGTAATAACACCACAGTATTGTTGGAGGAGAATATTAGTGCGTCTGGCCTTGAGGCAGCAACCATCAGCTGACTGTGTTAGGTCCTATGGCTTTGTGCCTTTACTCACCATACAAGCTTAGATATACAGTTATGGTGAACCAAACATGTAGATACTTATATATATGTCTGTATATAGTGAATTATAGCAAAAACAGTATTGTGGAGGAGAATGTGGGCGAGTCAGATGACTGGAGGGAGGGCGGGAGTGGCTGGTTGGTACACGGCGGTCACTCGTCGTTACTTTTTGACTCATAATAGCTACTTAGTGGTTTGTTATAGTGAACAAAACATGCAGATACTTATATATAACCTGTGCTTATAGTGTAATAACCGACAAAGTATTTGTTCACTGATTGATGAACATAACTGAATCAACAATATGCACACCATATTTTTGAGTACAGCAATGATTCACTCATTTTATTATATAATATATCAAACTACACACTATTGAATAATATTACAGCAAAAAAACTATGAAAAATCAATCAGAGACATTGAAATAATTGGGTAATTATCTCTTTGTGGCAACTCTGGCCTGACAGCTGGCGAGCAACAGACCGCCTGGGACGCATGCTGAGTCAGCGCCTATAATTTGCCAGACTTCCCCGCCCTATAGCAGGCAATGTATGGCACTTACGATTTCTTTTATTATTTTTCCTGTGATCAGTGAACACAAATTAACGGGGTAGGAAGAAAAAATATATTTTTTTTTTCAAAATGACATGCGCCTGTGGGGATGACAGGATATTAAACCCCGAGCATGTTAAGGGTTAAGGACCATATACTCTCTTCCCACAACCAAACCATCACCAGAGAAATCTTAACAAACACACAGAAATCATTGATAGATACAGCGACAGCAGGCGGCTTGACATCTGCGAGGCACTACACATCAAGAAGTCAACACCAGCAATCAACAGCCAATTAACGCACAACTATATTCTACCCACTTCAAGACTCCGCTCCAATATAGAAATATCAAGAAATATGGGCCAATAGGCCTTCTGCAGTTCTATTTGTACCCACTTCTATACCCATTATTCTGTGTTTTGTTGAAAGTTTGTTTCTAACCCCACTATTGTATTACATCACCTCACCCAAATGCAGGTATAAGAGCCAATGTTGTTTCAGACATAAGTTGTATGTTGATAAACTAAAGTCTTTGAAAATAAATAAGTTTTACGAAACGCGCTCAAGTGTCGCGTCAGACTAGAAATAAAAATGAATTTTGGAGAATTGATTTTTCATTTACCGTCACCAGTAAAAAGAAACATAAGGAAAATCGAGAAAATTCGTGTTAGAATTATTAATCTTAATTTTTCGGTCATATTTAATAATATATACAGATGTTATATATAAGTATCTGCATGTTTTGTTCACCATAGCGAACAACTAAGTTGGTATAGTGAGTCCAGACAGTAAAAGGTGGTCACGCAGAGTCAGCAGACAATGATACCTACTTCCCCATCAAGATTACTCCTCCCACTACGGCGCTAATTATTATAACAATCCTGCTATTATCAGAATTCTGGTCCTTTTTATTACAGTCAAGGGTCTTCTGTAATACTATCATCGCTAATAATAGCATGTAAATATATATTATGGCATTTTTAGGTGATGCTGTGGTCACAAGCTGAAGAGCAGTGCTGTGAGCTCATGCTACGTGCGCCAGCCTTGTGGCTCACTCAGTACTGAGGACCTCACCCCCGGGAATGTGTCCCACGATTTAAAAAAAAATGGCGTCTGTTTACAAGAGCCCTGATGAAGGTGATGTGAACCCCTTGTATTTGTAATACGGCCCGTTAACAGGAAACAGCAGGATGTAGATGAAGATGCAACATACCAGCGTCTGTGATACAGACAATGCCGGGCTGTAATTACCTAAGTGTAGTTACAGGATGAGAGCTATGCTCGTGGTGTCCCATCTTCCAGCACTCTTTGTCATATAACGCTTTGAAACTACTGACGGTCTTGGCCTCCACCACCTTCTCCCCTAACTTGTTCCAACCGTCTACTACTCTGTTTGCGAAAGTGAATTTTCTTATATTTCTTCGGCATCTGTGTTTAGCTAGTTTAAATCTATGACCTCTTGTTCTTAAAGTTCCAGATCTCAGAAAATCTTCCCTATTAATTTTATCAATTCCTGTTACTATTTTGTATGTAATGATCATATCACCTCTTTTTCTTCTGTCTTCTAGTTTTGGCATATTTAATGCCTCTAACCTCTCCTCGTAGCTCTTGCCCTTCAGTTCTGGGAGCCACTTAGTAGCATGTCCTTGAACCTTTTCCAGTTTGTTGATGTGCTTCTTAAGATATGGGCACCACACAACCGCTGCATATTCTAGCTTTGTCCTAACAAAAGTCGTGAACAATTTCTTTAGTATATCGCCATCCATGTATTTAAAAGCAATTCTGAAGTTAGAAAGTGTGGCATTGGCTCCTCGCACAATATTCTTTATGTGGTCCTCAGGTGATAGTTTTCTATCTAGAACCACCCCTAGATCTCTTTCTTTATCAGAATTATTTAAAGATTTCTCACATAATATATAGGTTGTGTGAGGTATATGTTCTCCTATTCCACATTCCATAACATGGCATTTATTAACATTAAATTCCATTTGCCAAGTGGTGCTCCATATACTTATTTTGTCCAGGTAATCTTGAAGGACATGACAATCATCTAAGTTTCTTATCCTTCCTATTATCTTAGTATCATCAGCAAATATGTTCATATAATTCTGTATACCAACTGGTAGATCATTTATGTAGACAATAAACATCACTGGTGCAAGAACTGAACCCTGTGGTACTCCACTTGTGACATTTCTCCAGTCCGATACATTGCCTCTGATCACTGCCCTCATTTTTCTATCAGTCAGAAAATTTTTCATCCATGTTAGAAGTTTACCTGTCACCCCGGCAATATTTTCCAGTTTCTTGAACAACCTCTTATGTGGAACTCTGTCGAAAGCCTTTTTTAGGTCCAGATAGATGCAGTCAACCCAACCATCTCTTTCCTGTAATATCTCTGTTGCTCGATCATAGAAACTGAGTAAATTCGATACACAGGATCTTCCAGATCGAAAACCATACTGTCTGTCTGATATTATATCATTTCTCTCCAGGTGTTCTACTCATTTAGTTTTAATTATTTTTTCCAATATTTTGACTATTACACTTGTCAATGATACTGGTCTATAATTAAGGGGGTCTTCCCTGCTTCCACTTTTGTAGATTGGAACTATGTTAGCCTTTTTCCACAAATCAGCTACAACTCCTGTAAACAGGGGTGCCTGAAAAATCAGTTGAAGTGGATGCTGAGCTCAGGTGCACATTCTCTCAGAACCCATGGTGAAACTCCATCTGGACCAACTGCTTTGTTCTTATTTAGCTCCTTGAGCATTTTTTCCACTTCGTCTCTAGACACCTCTATGTGCTCTATGTTGTTCTATGGAATTCTTATTGTATCTGGTATCTAAGCTGATATAGTTTGTTCAGGCACTAAGAGTCGTCGGTATACACAGCTGGCGGCTCCCTCACTCATTCAAGGTCACACGCACTAAACTTTCTCCCCCAACAATACTGTTTGCAGTGTTATTACCCTATATACACATATTATATATAAATATCTACATGTTTTATGCACCGTAACTGGACACGTAAGCTTGTAGTGCGCCCAAAGAGCATAGTGGCCACTCTCTAAGCAGCTAGACAAATCGTGCAGACGACGTCACCTCCGTCACCCAAATGGCTCCTCCCAGCATAATCCTTCTGCTGTTATAACACTAATACACACATTATATATAAGTATCTACATTTGTGTTCACCATAGAGAACCACTGAGCTGGTATGGTGAATGTAAACAATAACAGGTGGCCACACTGTCAGTAAACGATGCTGTCTCCCTCCGTCTCTCAGCATCACTCCTCCTACAGCGCTAATTATTACAACAATCCTGCTATTATCACAACCCTGGTTATTTATATCACAGTCAGGGGTCATCTGTAATATTGTCATCACTAAATAATAACAATTATATATTTATTTTGACATTT
This sequence comes from Procambarus virginalis, assembly GCA_020271785.1. NCBI lineage: Eukaryota > Metazoa > Arthropoda > Malacostraca > Decapoda > Cambaridae > Procambarus > Procambarus virginalis. The sequence goes on along the minus strand of WNGS01166137.1, from coordinate 50,240 downwards.
TTCGGCGATGCTGTGGTCACAAGCTGAACAGCAATGCTGCTCGCTCATGCTGCGTGCGCCAGCCTTGGTTGCTCCAACAGTAATGTGCCTCTCACACCTGAGAATATTGCCCACGATTTTTTTTTAAATTGCGTCTGTTTACAAGAGCCCTGAGGAAGCTAATGTGAACCCTGTGTAGCCGCGGGCCATTTGAATCGGGCGTGGCACCCTATGGCGTATATATACACCATGCGCACCGTGGGACATGTTACTCAGGGCGTATATATACGCCATGCGCAGTTTAAGGGTTAAATAACTATATGCACACCATACTTTTGAGTATAGCGATGGTTCACACATTTTATTATACAAATATATCACACTACACATTATTGAATAATATTATTGCAAAAAAAAATAAAAAATAAATCAAAGACATTGAAATCTTTTTTTTCTTTTTTTTTTTTTTGCTTGCGCCTAGCGGTGTTGCAGGCGCCTCCCAAGGGTTAAGGTAAACTCTTGTTGCCTCTGAAAATGTGAAAACTGCAGTGAAAGTTTAATTAAAGCTCACAGATGCTTGCTCTTTATTTAATTTATAAAGATAACATGGTAATAAGGGTATAAAACACTTTCTATTATTGTTCAGAGAGTTGAATTCAAGTCCCTTTACTCTCTCAATCTTTTCTTTTGCAGCACGTCTCTCCACACTTCGAAGCCTTTAGTGACCAAAAGATTTGAAAACAACAGCTGCATTGCCAACGCTAATTGTCATAAAACTTTGGTAAGTTTCAGAAATACTATATATTGTATATGCGGAACTATATACTTTTGTCCTTCCACCCCTGTTTTTTTTCTTGTATTATTTGAAAATTAAAGGTTACAAGTTACACATTGGTGAATACAGTGAAAGGTTATGTGTTGTGGATCTCTTGGAGCTCCTCAGTATCCGGACAGGAACCAAGGACATAGGATGCCACACTGGACCACCACACTGAGGTGCTGAAACAGGAAGCAGGCCACTCTCAGGTCTCTAGTAGTGTCAATGAGTCAAGAACCCAATTCTCGGAGAAAGCTCAAGGCACCTTTACCTCAGGGACTAGGCATCTCGGATGATGTGGAAACAAATGTGTACTGACTTTATATTTGCCTGTATTTGTTTGATTTTATAGTTTCCCTGTGGTTTGCCACACCACATGTCCCATCAACACCAAAGTGTATACAGTGGTACCACAGCTTACAAATTTAATCCTTTCCCAGAGACGGCTCGTAAGCCGAATATTCGTAAACTGAAGCGAATTTCCTCATAAGAAACAATGTAAATTGAATTAATCCGTTCCACACTCCCCAAAAAATTAACTTCAAAGTAAATATTATACCTAATTCACCCAAATCTTCAGTACAAAAGTATGTACAAGTTATTACCTTTACTGATGACTCTTGTTGGCGTATGAAAGACAGTGAGGAGGGGGTGAGGAGGAGAGGTGTTAGTGTTTGGAAGGGGAGTCCCCTTCCATTATAACATCAGGCAGTGATGACTACTCTAGGGTACTCTCTCTGGCACGTTTTGCCTACATACCACTAGGACCTGCTTGTGGTTCACTGTTTGTTTTTCTCACTAAAAACCTGTCTAGCGACACTTGTTTTTCCCTACATTGTAACACTTGTCTGCAGTGAGACATCACATTGTCATTAAAAAGGTTAACACAACAGTCTGCTACAGCTTGATTTGGCTGACACTTTTCAGCAAAACTTTGCAATTCTTCCTATACTGCACACATTTTCTTAATAAATGAGGAAGGGACATCCTCTACTCTACAGCAACAACCCTCATACCATTTTCATGTTTACGAATGATCACTTGTTTTTCCTCTATGGTCATTCTCACTTGTGTTTTCTTGGCTTGAACCTTACCACTGGCTTTCTTGGGACCCATGGCGAGATATATAATAACAACTTTTATGTTCAAATACCCAAAAATCCAAAAAACTGTAATTCTTTACAAAGAATTCAGGCGTGATTGTCACTAGGCGGGAGGCACTGGTAAACTGAGGCGCGATCACCGTGCCACCATGCGCTAGGTCATAAATAACATAAATATGTCCTTAACAATTGCAATATGAATTTTTGCCAAAAATAAGTGCGCAGCGCAGGGGTTAAGAACTCATAAGGGCTGTATCCAGGTCGTTAAATGCGGAGCTCTGCTAAACCTGAAGTTGTTGAAGTGTCGGTAATATTTCAAGTAACATTCAGGTAAGGTATGTTTTATATAACTAAAATGAAATAAAGATTATTGTGTAATTGCGTTCCAAGATAGTGCCACGCCGACAATTAGCCATAAATGGCGCATGGCTATATACCATTTGACACCCACAGGCGCATACAAAAAAAAAAAATCTTTTTTTCTTCCTAACCTGTTAATTTGTGTTCACTGATCATGGGAAAAATAATAACAAATCGTAAGTGGCATATATTGCCCGCATAGGGCAGGGAAGACTCCCGTCGTCCCAGGCGGTCTGTTCTCGCAGCTGTCAGGCCGGAGTTGCCACAAGAGATATTACCTATTATTTCAATGTCTCTGATTGATTTTTCGTAAACCACCGGACGGGACACCTGCAGGGGCTCCTCTCTCCGAACATCCCTTTTCAGAACTAACACTAGGTCCCAACCTGCACCAGCACCCCCCTCACCAACATCTGGAGGTGCAACTACCCCCCACTGCGGGGAACTGCCGACAGAAGCCACAGGAGGCGAATCATACACACAATCCTTGGCATCAGCAGGTACATGGACGTCAGCGTCCACCACCTCAATTCCCGAGAACCCATCAGCGTCAGAATCCACCACATCAGCCCATGCAGTAGACGAACGCCTGGACCGCTTGGGCACCGGGCGCACATCTTCGGAACCTGAAGCGGACCCAGACCCACGGGCATCACAAGCCGCGCGTACCAATGCCCGTCGCATGACTGCAGCAGCCTCAACCGCAGGGGGAACCGGACCACACACAACCGGGACCCCACAGCCACTTCAGCACCCAGCACCGCCGGTAGCCGAGGCGAGGAGGCAGGGCCAGGCGCAGCAGCTGAAGACAGGGAACCAGGCGAGGAGGAGGGCGCAGCATCCAGGCCCACCGTAGCAGCATGGACAGGGTCAGGAGGATTCACCGACAGCCTCGCAACAGCCTGAGGAAGGCCGGCGACATCCGGGGAAACGTCAGTGGACGACGGGGGTGCCGCAACAACGAGCTGGACGGTCTCCGCATCCCCGGAGTCCTCGTCCAGGGGAAGCGGAGGGAAATCTTCCTCCCTAAAGAGGTTGACAGGGGCAACCGGAGCCTCCTCGCACCCGGCAGCCTGATGCCCCATCAAGCCACACCGGAAACAGGTCCGAGGCTGTCGGGCATAGTACACCCGTATGTAGCACCCCAGAAGCCGGACCGAAGATGGAATATCCGACCGCAGGCGCATCCCCAAGGTACAAATGTTCGTCCGCCTCCCGGCATATCTCCCAGAGGATATCGTGTTGACCCTCACACTGATGACTGGCCCAAAGCGCTGGAAGTAACGCCTTAGAAGATCCTCGGGAAACTCCAGGGGCGCCCCATGCACACTGACATAGGTCAGCGCACCACTCCGGTCTGATATGGAGACTGAGCCGGCACCCCCCGGCAACGACAACGAGCGTCCCTCGTAGCGACTGAGGAAGTCACGGTACACCTCCTCCGTCGCCAGCTTGATGACAACACGATGAGCAGACACCAGCTCAATTCCGTCGACGTCTAGCACAGGGACATGAAGCATGTCGCACAGCACCACTGCTACATCTGGATAACCAGCACGCCCAGAGAACTCCAGGCCCACAGAGTTCACGCGCTTAATCGATGGTAGGGACCACCCATGGTAAGCCCAACACCTGCCACGTCTGCACTCAGCCAGCCAGGCAACAACACTGGGGGGTGGGGGGGGCAGCTACGCCCCGCCACCTGGCGACCAAACGGCTGACTACCCTAGCAGTCACGGAGGGACACGTCCGTTTGCCAGATACTGGAGCCAATACATTTCCATTCAGATCCCAACGAACGATTCCACTAGCATCATAATGGTTTAGCAAGGATCTTGCATATTCATGATCTCGCACTTTCAACTTCAAATCTATTAAATGTTTTATGGAAGGGTTGGTATGTAACTGAGGAGCGGGAGGTTTGACAGTAAGATGATGAGCAGAGCTTTCACAGTGGGGTAAGCCGGGCTGTGTGCAGCTTTCCGGCTGTCCACTATTTTACGCGGTACGAGATAAAAGGCTTTCATTTTACTTTACTTTACTTTACTTACTGAACATCGTGTAATTAAACTAGCTGCAATCGGCAAAATAATGGATAAAATACTGCCTCCTCGTTTGCTGGTTAATATCTGTTTCTTAGTTGACACAGAAGGTTTCTTACAGGCTAGTGACCGAATAAGCAATTTATATTTTTTCAACTTTTTAACGACCTTGTCAGGCACAGGCAATTTTTTTTTTTAAAAGTTATTAAAAATTTCTGATAAACAATTTATATGTGGTTTCTTCAATTTTTCAATCAACTGTTTTCTCGAGGAATACTGAAGTTTTGATAATAGTTGGATCAATTCCTTGTATTTATAAACTAAGGGCTTCTTCATTATAAATGTAATATTTCAGCAGCATCAATCCATTGATCGAATGATCGATCATAACCTGCGTACCTAACTTTATACTGAAGCTTGCCAGAGACTCTGCGTTGGCCCACTACCTTTTCAATATTGAAGGTATGAGGCAAATGTGTGGGTGTTAATTCTTGTTTATAGAAGCCACCATCAATTTCTTCCCCATTCAAATCTTTTAGAAAGTATAAAGGGATGTGTTGTCTCCGATCAATACGTGTAACTGTAAATATCTCTCGGGTGTTCTGCTGCTTAAACCCTTTCTTAAACTTGGAAATGCGATCAGATAGAGTGATGCGTACTGTATCACCAACACTTAATCGAGGAATGACAGTTCTCTTTGATTTGCTCGGGCTTTTATACATTAAATCAAATTGTTTGGCGTGTTCACTAGGCGAGGATAGAGCGTGCACCTCCGTGGGTGTCTTCCTTTCAATCCTCTGTGTGGGGTTAAATTATATGTTTTCACAATATCTGGTAGAGCCTGCATGTATTTTAAAGTGTTGTGCGCCGTCATAAACTTGTAAAGTTTACCTTTCAAAGTACGTATGAACCGCTCAGCGATTGAAGCTTTAGTCTCCTGAGAAAATACACTATATAACTGTACTTTCTTTGCTGCCAGCATTCTTTTCATAGTGGCGTTATAAAATTCCCCACCTCGATCAGAATTAATTTTGCGCACTCCCTGAGAATGAGGAGAATCTAAAATTAAAGCCAGAGCTTTACTGGTACTTTTCCCGTCCTTGGCGCGTAAGGGTACTACTTGAGCGTACCTGGAGAAAATATCTACGCATACGAGTAAATATTTCACTCCGTCATTATGTTTGTCCAATAAACTCATCTCGGCCAAGTCTATAGCTTGAAATAGTCGCGGTTTAGGGCTTAACACCCGACGCCGAGGGAATTTATGGGGTTGTAAATAATGCAACGTATACGAGTCAGAGCTTTTCAGATAGTCCTTTACATCGGCTAGAGTTATACTAGAGTTAATTAATTTGGCGGCCTTATACAGCCTCTGTATGCCTCCCAGCCCACCGCTAGATGAGGGGTCATTATATACTCGTTCCAGTACATCTTTCTTGCTCACCATTGGTAAACTATCTCATAGGGCGGTTCGTGAACAATATTACCGCGTAACGTTATGGTAGAGGGAGTGTTCGAACCCAGATCTACTAGCAAATAGCCGTAGGGTTGGCTAATAACTTTCTTATATAACAACAAATTTCTTTGAATCCTGTTTCCCAAATATTTGTCGTCCGAGAGTTTCAATTTGTGACAGGTCTCTTTATTTAACCAGTATGAAATGAGAAGCATTTAAACTAATATTCCTCGAATATTTACCGGGAAAAAATATATTTTGAGTAATCAATATGACGGAAACCATGAAATGTCGACCCCTAGTAAACATGTCAGATACAATTTTTGAATTCGCAGACTCTGTAAAAAGGTCATCATATATTACTAAGATATGCGAGTCATTATCCAACCGCTCTTCCACAGGATCAATAATAGTTGAATGCTCGATCAACTTCCTTTTAATTTGTGGATCTGACCGTAATTCAGAGTAACCTCCTCCGCATATAATTATTGAGAACTTGTGCTGATACTTCCTTACAAGTTTACTGCACAAGTAGGATTTTCCACTGTTTGAATAACCAGCAATAACAACACGAGATGGTTCTCGAAAAATATCTAGATGTTCCTCATGGATTATATCATAGGAACTGTCCATGATTAATGCTTCGTTAAGACTGCTAAAAACTAAGGAAATGAGGTGGTATTTATACAAACAGTCATTTACAGGTGTTTATTTACATATTTTATGTACAGCAGCATCATTTTTAAAAACTAATCACAAACAATAATATTAAACATCCTATTTTTAAAACTAATCATAGTTCTCACAGTTCACAAACAATAATAATAAACATCCGATTCATTTAGTATAAATAGTTCTAGTCATATGGGGGCATCTATCTTAATACTAACTAACAATTGTACAACATAAAATCTAGTGAGGGTTGAATAGTTTCTGAGCTGTAGCATCGCGTTTGCTCCAGGGGCGGAATATTAGGTAGTCTCTGTGGTTGCTCTACTTCCGCTTCCTCCTCCACAAACACTTTGTCCATCTCCTCCTCTCCCCCTTCTACATCCATCTCATCAACATTGTTATTGGGAATATCCGGATGACCATACGCTAGGGACTGTGTGGGGCTTAAAATGTAGCGTTTATCGTCAAATGCTGACAATCCTCTGCAGGTACTGCGACATGTACAGATCTTTCCTTGCACGTTACGTATAGATCTCGACACAAACCTGATTGAAGTGTTTGTTTCAAGAGTGTGCTGAAAAGAGTCGTGTGAAAGTTTCTCTTGTAGGTGGTATGGTACGCCCTTACACTTACAAGTGTGCTCCCCATCATGTGTGGTGAATGAACATGTTTTAGGTCTGAGAGCAATTAACTGGTTAATAATCTTAGAGCCTATTTCAGACTTGAGCAATCCTAGTTCACCTTCTCGTGCATTAGAGTAGGATGGATGTGTGTCATAAAATTACTAAAATCCATACAGTTGAAGAGAGGAGACTTATTCAACTCTTCAAACACATCCTGACAGTCAAGTTTAATGATGAAAGAGTCTGTGTCTGTATATAACAGACTCGCTTTATCCCTGTACGCAGGTTTGACATCATACCAGAACTCATAGAGACGCCTCTTAGCAATTTGAAGTATATGATAACCCAGATATGTAGGAGTGTTGACTAGGAGAGACTTCTGCTTGATAGTACATATCACACGATCCTTACTTAATAAAAGACTCCGCTTGAAGAATGGGTTTCGAGCATGTTTCAGGAAATGTCTACGATCTGTGACCAAATAGTGTTTGTTCCCATATTTAGATACATTTGTGAGACTCTTTCCATATATATAGTTTGATACGAGTTTGAAAGCCTTTTTTTTATCGCACATTTGGTACTGGCCCGTTTACGAACATTGGTTTCAATGAAGTCTTTAAGGTAGGTCTCCTGCTCGAATTCGTAGATGTCATGAACTTTAGCTACTTCTAATCCAATGCGCACGAGTAACTAACAAGTCTGCAACTGTAACTTACTTATGTCCTGGTGAAGGGGTTGAGCAGGTGTGTTAACTGGGCGTGATAATGTCTCGTAGCCCTCCATCTGATGGCGTGAGTGACCTTGTTGAAGGGAGTGGGGATGTCCGCGAGTGACATCAGCTCTCCTTAGCTCAGTGTGGGACGGGTGGGATACCGACTCTATGACGTCTGTCTGTTCCCTCCGTCGATTGAGGTACGGATTATAACCTGAAATGGAACAAAAATGATATTCAACATGGGTGAATGAGGAAAATATGTTTATTATGCATGAGTGTTTGCATGCAAGTGGATTATGATGATGAAAATGTAATACAGGTATGAGAAGTTTATATGATCCTTACGTTTATGAGAAGTTTCATTCCGACGAGGACCTCCTCGAGGGGCTGGTGTGCAGTAAGGGCACTTCACGGTTTTGTAAACTGAAATTGAAAAAGAACATATTTAACTGTGTGGAATGTAATAGCCCCGAATGAGTAATTATTCTCACACAATAAGAGATAATAGTTTGCACTCGCGATATTTCACCTGTGGATGCAATAAAATGAACTGTGTAATAAGAATAACACTCACGGTTATCACAGAAAATCTGTTGAAGGCGCTTGCATTTGATGTCGTAATGACCTAGGGGCGGTTTATCGCACATTGCGCACTGAAGACAACATACTTGGTTTGGTGATGGAATATATAACACACCACATTTCATGCAAGCTGTTAAGGTTCGTCTTTCCATGATGCGGAGCTCTATGGTGCGTGTGTAGCGAATGAAGGCTCACAGTGAACTAACGGCGCGTTTGTGTGTGAGGGGAGGTAGACGAGCCGGTCAAATGAGAACTGATTGATGGTTGACAGGTGTTGCCCAGCCGGCGGAAGTATGAACGGTGACCTCCTTAATGAAACCACAGTGGTAAGAGAGGGCTGCTGGAGTGAGCATCGAAAAGCGCTTAAGGTTAATGGTTCACTTCCTGCTGCCACTCCCATCTCCTCCTACCCTTCGGTCTGTCTGTCTGTCTGTCTGTCTGCCTCTTTCTTTCTCTCCTACCCTCCTGGCACTTCAACTCTCTCAAGTGCTACCTAAACGGAAGCTGAAAAAACCACAAACCACAAAATGGCTCTAAACACTCACGCCATAGGGGAAGCTCCCCTCACTCTCCCTCAGACTCCCTATCCCCTCCCTCCCTCACCCCTGTCCCTCCCCACATCAACATATGTTGGGTCATCTAGAACACTCACCACATACTCTAGGCGCATAACAATACATAGGCATTTTTAATCAAGACTTATCTATACACAGGATTAAGTCTACGGAAAACAAACATACATATTCATTTACTCTTAACAACATATCCACATACCACACAGCCCTACATACTCCCCTACCCCCAAACAACATGACCCCAATCTTCCCTGACCACATACCCAAACACCGGACGCTCACACGCGTCCGACACTCCCCAATTTCCGGGAAAATCCCCTTACAATACTATGTGGCTACATACCTGACCACCACATGGACATGGCGCACGGTGTCGTAGTCGCAGGGGGTCCCCCTGGCAGATGCTGCGCAGTGTCGTAGTCTCAGGGGGGTCCTCCTGGCAGATGGTGCACGGTGCCGTAGTCCCCATTTACACTACTCATCTTGCTTAACACTTATGTATTATTGAAACCTAAAGCTGATTTGAACATTTTATCTTGTTTAAGTAATGAACTCAAGGCAGAGAAAAAAGTGAATATAAAGTGTATATGACGCATAGTTCAGATAAGATTTTTCTTATCTTAGGTTTCAAATGTTTTCCCGGAGCTTAAAAAAAAAAGTCTTAAAAGATTTTTGTCTGTATCGAGGACTTCAGTGAAAACGTACTTAGTCATATACAAATTTCGTATTTTCACTAAGTTAAATTTAGTACTAGTCAAGGTAATGATGGAAAAATTATAGTAATAATGAAGATAATTATGGTAATATAATAACTATGGTAATTGTTGTAAAACTATAGTAATATTTAAAGTAAATATGGTAATATCATAGTAATAGTTCAGGTAATTATGGTAATATTATAGTATTCGTTATGGTAATTATCCCATATCCCTTTCAATATGTTACGGCAGTTAAAATATTTTTGATTGCATAACTTTATTAACGCATGAGAGGAAAGAATCGTGAATGAAAACCTGACTTTAGTTAAAACTTGTCATATTCTTATCCAAAAATATACAGAACTAACACGATTGCGCACACACATTGTAAGTGTTGCAACGTACAGAAATAGTGTGTCTTGAGTGTTGCAACACAGGAATAAGGTCTCGTAAGTGTTGCAATTTTTAATAAGATGTCGTGAGTGTTATAACATTGAAATTAGAAGTTATAAGTGCTGGAACACAGGAAGCAGGTGTAGCGAGTATTGCAAAACAGAACATGTTGTGAGTGTTGCAACACAAAATAACATTCCCAGGGATGCAACACATAAATAACATACTGTGAGGGTTGCAACATGTTATTACCGTGTTGTAACTTTTCAACACACTCAACACATTATGCCTGCGTTGCAACACAGACCGCTATTTCTGTTACAACATGCAACAAAGTATTTCAATGTTGCAACACCCAAAACATATTTAAGTATTGCAGCATTCACTATTATTATTTATTTTGTAATACAATGTGCTATTGACACGCAAGAATCACAATACGTTATTGTCTTGCAATACTCACACCATGTCATTGGTGCGTTGTAATACTCACATCACAGTATTACAGTGATGCATTTTTCAACTCACCGTGCAATTTCTGTGTTGCAACACTCACGTTAGGACCGTGATGCAACACTCACATTCCCATCAAGCATTTAACGTTGTATTCTTGCTGCCGATATTAATGTTTTATTGCTAATATGTGTATTTGAAAAAAAGTTAACGATTGAATAAAAA
>WNGS01166136.1:0-10379 GCA_020271785.1 Procambarus virginalis | reverse complement strand
AGAAGTTCGCAAACAGGACACCTAGGGGAGAACCCATGGCGACCCCATCTACTTGCTTATATGTGCCCATCCGGGCTCAAAAAGGGTGCTTCCTTAGTACAAGCTTGGAGTAGTTTCCTCAGGATATTTTCTGGTATGTCAAGAGGAGTACAGGCGGATCACGATACACCGGTCCACTATCATCCCGATGTTTCATCCACAGGTACGTTGGTAAACAGTGATTCTACGTCCAACGAGGCTCTTATCCCTGTGGCCCGTGCTCCCCGCAGTAAATCAACAAATTCCGTCGGAGACTTCAGGCTGAAGGCGCAAGGGACATAAGGAGTCAGTAAGCCGTTGAGTCGTTTCGCAGTCTGTACGTGGGTGTGGGTATCTGGCTGATGATTGGCCGAAGTGGGTTTCCAGGCTTATGTGTCTTGACATTTCCATACGCATATCCAGGTTTATATTCCCCAATAATCTTTGGCAGGTGGAGTCCGGATTTCTTGGCATTCACAGTTTCAATCAATTTGTTGACCTTTGCTTTCAATTCGGCTGTAGTGTCCTTCGTTACCCTTGGAATTTAGTTTGTCAGAGAGTATGAAGTTCATTTTCGCCAGATATTCGTCTTTCTTAAGGATGACGTATATTGGCGACTTGTCGCCTCTCCTGACAACTATCTCCTTGTTCTCACGAAGGCTCTTAGCTGCCGCTTTGAGCTCGGGGGTCAGTATGGTGCTTCTGTAGTTGCCTCGATTCTTTCCTCCTTCTGCAATAAGTTCTGCTTGTAAGGGTCGTTTTTGGTGGTGACCTTCTTTTGTGCTTCGAGGTCAAATATGTCGTCCAACAGGATCTCCAACTCCACTTTCCGGGCCAACGCACTTGGTCTGGACATAACGTGACAGTTTATACCCAGATTTAGGAGAGTGACTTGGTCCTCAGTGAGGTTGATTCCTGCAAGGTTCAGGAAGTCGTCTCTTGGTCGTGGAATTGCCATAGGTCCTCCATATAATGTTGTTAGTTTCTTGATTATCCTTGTTCCGTGCTGAGGTGATGTCGGTCTGTGAGGATGTCGAGGTGTTGTTCGATGCGGGTGCGGAGACTTTCGTCGATGTTGCTGTTTCTCCGTTCGTTTTGTAGCAATAAGTAGTTGATTTTGTTGTCTTTGATTTCATTTTCTGCCTTGTATATCTGATTACGAATCAGATCTTGGCGATATTTTATCGTGAAGGCTTGATTCCTTGCTGCTGGGTCGTGCGTTTTAATATTAGTATATTTTGGTAGCAGTCTTTCCTGTAGACATATATTATTAAATATGACCGAAAAAGTAAGATTAATAATTCTAACACAATTTTCTCGATTTTCCTTATGTCTCTTTTTACTGGTGACGGTAAATGAAAAATCAATTCTCCAAAATTCATTTTTATTTCTAGTCTGACGCGACACTTGAGCGCGTTTCGTAAAACTTATTACATTTTCAAAGACTTTAGTTTATCCACACACAACTTATGACTGAACTTATGGCTGAACAGCATTGGCTCTTATACCTGCATTTGGGTGAGGTGATGTATTACAATAGTGGGGTGAAAAACAAACTTAAAACAAAACACAGAACATGGAATAATGGATATAGATTTGCAGAAGTTGGTACAAATAGAACTGCAGAAGGCCTATTGGCCCATATTTCTTGATGTTTCTATGTTGGAGCGGAGAGTCTGAAGTGGGTAGAATATAGTTGTGCGTCAATTGGCTGTTGATTGCTGGTGTTGACTTTGATGTTTTCAAGATTTACATCGTAACTCGAAACTATCATAAGTCAAGGTGCCACTGTATATATATATATATATATATATATATATATATATATATATAATATATATATATTATATATATATATATATATATATATATATATATTGGGTATTCTGGCAGCAGGGTTTTCTTTTAAACATGTCTCATTGAATATGACCGCATATTCGTATTTACTATCTTCTGATTTAGGCTTCTATCCCTCTAACTATTTTCTTAGCATCAGGGCTTAGCTGAAATAGGAGTTCTCCAAAACTCATTTTCGTAATTTCCGGTGAAGATCAACCATGCACAGTGAACATATAAAAGAGGAAAGAATAATGAAAGAAATAATCCGTAAAGGAGTAAAAAGCACTACTCCTAACCAAAACATAAACCTGATAATATTCTATAAAACCAAGAAGACTTCGAACTCCTTATCAAAACAGCCCGAAGCCGACAGAGAACCCTACAGCAGTCAAGCGTTGTATACATGTATACTTGCCCCCACGAAGGATGTAACCTTCAATCTAAGTACATAGGTATGACGTCGACCAAGCTGACGAGGCGTTTGACATGCCATCTTCAATCCGGTGCCCCTAGGAATCACATGAGACAAGCCCATGACATCACCCTAACAAGAGAATGTTGAACAAAATACATGCATAATAGACAGAACCCAAGATGCAAGAAGATTACAAATTCTTGAAGCAATTCACATAAGAACAGAACAACCTACCAAACACCCAAATCACGGAACTATTTACTCTTCCCACAATGAGAGTAAGGACAAGACCAGAACATAACGATGCCAACACAGAAGACAATGTTCAACATAACAGGCCAATTACACTGGATTAATCTTTGTATGTAGATGCCAGCTGCCTCGTATGGGCCAATAGGCTTTCGGCGGTTACCTCTATTCTTATGTTCATATGTTTCACCCCATTATCCCTTATGTATCCCCTATGTTTTCACCTTTATTGTCTTATCACCTGACCCAGTGCGGGTATATAATCAAACCACATCGTAACAGTTCCTCATGAGAATGAACATGGAGGTTCGAAACGTTGTGCAAATTGTTTAAATAAGTGTAATACATTCTATAGTAATTCACATCTTTTCTTCACCCGGAAATTACGAAAATGAGTTTGGGAGAACTCCTATTTCAGCTAAACCCTGATGCTAAGAAAATAGTTAGAGGGATAGAAGCCCTAAATCAGAAGATAGTAAATACAGAATATGCGGTTCATATTCAATGAGACATATATATATATATATATATATATATATATATATTATATATATATATATATATATATATATATATATATATATATATATATATACAGTGGTACCTTGCGTAACGAATTTAATCCGTTCCATGTTCGTCATGTGAAACGGACGTCATACAAAACGAAGTCCCCCATGTAACCAGTGTGATGCACTGTGTTTATTGTGAAATTCCCCAGTGTGTGCATGACATCAAATGTTCCCAAAAATATCATTTTTCTTTGTAAAATGATATAATTACCTTCCTGAACATGTCTATGTAAAAAATAATTACCAAATTCCACTTACTTTTGTGAGGGCGTGGACAAGGTGCGCTGTGACGTCATCAGGGGCTGGTCGCCCGTGTGTGAAGCTCCCAGACACGGTCGTGCAGGCCATTCAAGCACCGCGTGTAGCCACAAATATATTTTCAAATATTTTTTCTATGTATTTCCAATGCGGTTTTATTTGTTTCCTTTATCGTATATGATGCATATTTGTGACTTTACAATATGTATATAGTAGAATGTTCATAATTTTCCATGGAACTGTGATACATGTGTCAATAATGTGTCCACAATAAATGTTTATTGTCACATATACGTGGTAAAAATGCACTAATATTACAATATGTACAGTTTCACATACTATTTACACAGTAACACACTGTATTACACGCTGACTGATAGAAAAATGAGGGCTGTGATCAGAGGCAATGTATCGGACTGGAGAAATGTCACAAGTGGAGTACCACAGGGTTCAGTTCTTGCACCAGTGATGTTTATTGTCTACATAAATGATCTACCAGTTGGTATACAGAATTATATGAACATGTTTGCTGATGATGCTAAGATAATAGGAAGGATAAGAAATTTAGATGATTGTCATGCCCTTCAAGAAGACCTGGAATAAAATAAGTATATGGAGCACCACTTGGCAAATGGAATTTAATGTTAATAAATGTCGGTTATGGAATGTGGAATAGGAGAACATAGACCCCACAAAACCTATATATTATGTGAGAAATCTTTAAAGAACTCTGATAAAGAAAGAGATCTAGGGGTGGTTCTAGATAGAAAACTATCACCTGAAGACCACATAAAGAATATTGTGCAAGGAGCCTATGCTATGCTTTCTAACTTCAGAATTGCTTTTAAATACATGGATGGGGATATACTAAAGAAATTGTTCATGACTTTTGTTAGACCAAAGCTAGAATATGCAGCTGTTGTTTGGTGCCCATATCTTAAGAAGCACATCAACAAACTGGAAAAGGTGCAAAGACATGCTACTAAGTGGCTCCCAGAACTGAAGGGTAAGAGCTACGAGGAAAGGTTAGAAGCATTAAATATGCCAAAACTAGAAGACAGAAGAAAAAGAGGTGATATGATCACTACATACAAAATAGTAACAGGAATTGATAAAATCGACAGGAAAGATTTCCTGAGACCTGGAACTTCAAGAACAAGAGGTCATAGATATAAACTGGCTAAACACAGATGCCGAAGAAATATAAGAAAATTCACTTTCGCAAACAGAGTGGTAGACGGTTGGAACAAGTTGGGGGAGAAGGTGGTGGAGGCCAAGACCGTCAGTAGTTTCAAAGCGTTATATGACAAAGAGTGCTGGGAAGACGGGACACCACGAGCGTAGCTCTCATCCTGTAACTACACTTAGGTAATTACACTTAGGTAATTACTCAGTACTTTGGAGGTGCGTAATAGTAAACGAAGTAGTCCATGGTACACAGCGCGACTTTGCTCTCCTTGCACCAGCTACAGATAGATTTTCGTTTCCTGTTTCATCGTTCTGTGTGCTTGCAAATAACGCACTCGCGTGCACCCTTGGCTTTAGTACTTGTAGGTGGTATGTAGCTAAGCTTGTAAAGCATAAGGTAGTATTGAAACGATTATAGGAAAAGCTCAATTTGTAAGGTAGTCTTGAAAAGATCGCTTTGTAAGGTCCCACACAGGAAGAGATTCAGCTAGCATCAAAGAGTGTCCATCAGTCAGGAAGAGATTCAGCTAGCCTCAAAGAGTGTCCATCAGTCAGGAAGAGATTCAGGTATTCTTGAAAATATCTATGGACAACACCACCATGGAAGCCGCTAACACTGTTCATCTATGCTACTTGTATCAGATGCATCATCACTGAACGCAGAAAACGATACATCTATGTATCATCTATATAAATTGGAGATGGCAAGGGTGGCGCTCAAAGCTACAACTGGATACGCTCGCTGTATCCTTCTCATAGGTGCTGTATCACTGGCATCCGACCGTTGTGTTAAGCCCTTATTGTGCCTAGCTTCACCAATGTTATGACCCTTATGTTCTTCAAACAATAGGGTCTGAATTGCACCGACTGAGCGCAGTCTTTCAACACCGTGTCGGACAGGTGTTTGAGAGCCAGAGGCACGTGTGCCACAAATGGTTGCTCACGCAGTACTAACCCAGCCAGCAGCCCTAGTCTTTCATATTCGTTATAGCAAAAGGTTCGTTCAGTGTTTGTTGGGTAGGCTGCTCCTTTATGACAATCTTTCTTTGTTTCAAATCTGTTCCATTTGTTTTGTATTTGTCACTTCCGTCTCTATAATGGAGCAGCCTACCCGACAAACACTGAACGAACCTTTATGGCATTTGTTCATTTTTCAAATTGTTTCAACAGTTCTTTTATTTTTCGTTTTTTTTATTTAAGAAACATAAAGCAGCCGACCTGTAGACCACCGAACAAACCTTTTTGACATTTGTACTGGTTTTCGAAATTCTTCATTTTTTTATTATTTACGTTTTTTGTATGTAAGAAACATGGAGCAGCCTACCTGCCGACCACCGAACGAACCTTTCCACAATAAGACAAATGAAAAATAAATATTGAACACATTTGAAGAAATGAAAATATCATAATGGTTTATTGAGTGTATATGTAAGGTAGGCTGCGCCATTATTGAGACGTAAATGACAAATACAAAACAAATGGAACACATTTGAAACAAAGATAGTTATAATGGAGCAGCCTACCTGCCGAACACCGAACGAACCTTTTTGACATTTGTTGTATATCAGACATTTCATTTCTTTTTTCTTACAAAAACGTCAATGCTTTGTAACATCTCAGCAGTCACCCCTTTATATCCCAGCATCATTAGCATCTTTAAACAAGAACAACATAATTTATGTGCATTGTCGGAGGCGTCTAAGAATGTGCAAGAAGCAGCGCGACCCCACCATGTAGTGTTGACGTTACTCAAACCAGCGTTCATCATACGGGACGATTTCACGCCGATCGGGCCGTTCGTTATCCAAAATGTTCGTCTTTTGGGGCGATCGTTATGCAAGGTACCACTGTATACTGTATATATATATATATTACAGAAGTGACTCGAATCCATACTGCCAGGAGCAACGCAACTGGTATCTACAGGACGCCTTAATCCGCTTGACCATCACGACCGGACTACACACACCACTGTGTGTAGTCCGGACTACACTGAAAACTCACACACCATTCTGGGGTGTGAGTTTTCAGTTGCATATAGTCCTGGGTACCATTCAGGCTTGTTCGCATTTGTGTTCCTCACGTGTTGCCCCAAAGAATGAGGTGATTTGATAAAATGCTATGCCCAAGATTACCATCCGAGTGCCGGCGGGGAAGTGGTTCAAATAGCTTCGGCTATCACTTCCTTAGTCCGGTCGTGATGGTCATATATGGATAGCGTAATAACACCACAACCAATATTGTTGGAGGAGAAATATTAGTGCGTCTGGCCTTGAGGGCGGCCGCCGATCAGCTGACTGTGTGAGTAGCTACGTCTTTGTTCCTTTACTCACCATACAAGCTTAGATGTACAGTTATGGTGAACAAAACATGTAAATACGTATATATAACGTCTGTGTATAGTGAATAAATTAAAAAACAGTATTGTGGGAGGAGAATGAGGGTGAGTGAGGTGGTGTTGAGGGATGGAGTGGCAGTGAGTGGCTCGCTGGTGTGTGGCGGTCACTCCTCGTTGCTTTTTGACTCACAAAACCAACTTAGTAGTTCGTTATGGTGAACAAAACATGCAGGTACTTATATATAACCTGTGTATATAGTGTAACAACAACAAAATTATTTGTTTATTGTTTTATGAACATAATAATTGAATCACTAATATGCACACCATAATTTTGAGTACAGTGATGGTTCACTCATTTTATTATATAAATATACCACAATTCACTGTATGAAATAATATTACTGCAAAAAAAATTAAGAAAAAATCAATCAGAGACATTGAAATAATTAGGTAATAATATATTTGTGGCAACTGCCGTCTGACAGCTCGGGTGGAGTAGACCTCGTCTGGCGAAGGCTCTGCCAACGCCCCTTTTTTGCCACACTCCCTACCCTATTGCAGCTAAAATATGCCACCTACGATTTTTTTGTTATTTTTTCCGTAATCAGGGAACAAAAATAAACACTTCTATAAGACGAAAGAATTTTTTGGATTTTTTTTTGTTGCGCCTGTGGGTGTGAATTCCATTTGGGCCCCTAGCGGTTTGAGGGTTAATATACAGACCTACTCCTCCATTTGACCTATTTTCTTTATCACATCTATATAAATTATGATTTGGAATCCAGATTTCACTACCCATGTAATCTTTCATATGAGTTTCCGTGAATGCCCAAATATTGAGTTTGACTCTAAAAGGAGGCCATTTATGAACTTCATTTCTTGACCTTGATTTTAGACCTTGAATTTTTGCAAATATGAATGATTGTCCATATTGTGTGTCACTTCTGGAAGGTTTTGGTAGTTCTCCCTCCTCTCTACCCTGACCCAGGGTGTGTTGGTCTGGCAATGGTTTGTCCAGTTTTGGAAGTGATACTGAGGAGTGTGGTAGTCACTGTGTAGTTGGGGGTGTAGTATGTGTGGTCTTGATGATGAAACGTAGTCCAGTCTTGGGCATTTTCCCCTCCCCATCCGTACTCCTGTGTTATAACTTACTTCTTCTTGTTATGAATTTGCTTGCTGTTATGGGGAGTATCAAGTATTAAAGAGAAGGGGCCAGCAGTTAGAATCAGGATGTATCAAAATCAGTGGAGATCAGATAGGCCCGGCCCCCAATAAGAATATAAACAATATTAATTTAGTGGCGTCAAGAAAATGTCAGCCTAGAGGTTGATCATTGATCTACACAGAAAGAATGGATACTCCTTTAAAACTAACTTATTTATTAACCCCTCTTAACAACCCCCCATATACATTAACAACAATAACAATAACTACTTTACTGCACTATCTTACGTTAAAAGACTTGGTCCACATAAGCAGGATACAAGGTTTTACAATTAGGACAAGCTAGGGTAAAGTCTACTAGTAAAGAACTCGAAAGCTTGAAGCAGCTTGGGGTAGTAAGCCCATGTGGTACCCTATCACCACAAACACTTAGGGATGCCCAAAACACTGGCTTGTACTACACAATAACTATGCAATTCACACATAAGCCTAGCTAGTAGCACGGTTACATAGGAGGATACTTATCTTAGCTGTTTCAGAAGCTTAAGGTAAGGGAAAGGGGGAAGGAGGAGGAGAATCAAGGCAGAGCCCCACAGGAAGATGTTGACACCACACAACCTGCACAGAGAAGAACGCAGGAGCCTCCAGTCTGAGCTCTCTCCACTTGTTGCCGGGAAGACAACAGCTGATCGTGCAGCTTGTAAACATTACAAATCTTCACCGACGTAAAAACTGGTTACTTTAATAGTTCTAAGAATAGTTGATAACTAGTTCACTCATAATTAATCAACAACAAGCTCAAGAGTCTGAATGCTCTGTAAGAAACAAGATTCGTCTTACGTCTGGCAAGGAAGCTAGGAACAAAAGCGCATCAGCCTTCTATCCATTAATGTAAAGTAATTATTTAGAGCTCAATTTGACCTCTGGGTTCCAACTAAGGAACCCAGGGTCGTAACATCCTGCAACGTTTCTGCTTGTCTGTTCCTCCCTCTGATTCTGCTTGCCTCTAAAAAATTTCCCGGGCTATTATATTGGACTTCCTCTCTCATATAGTGCTGTGTACCTCTCACATGGAAATCAGAGCAATGGAGATCATAGCATTTCCTCTCATTCACTGAGAGTTTGCATAACTTGGGTGGAAATATCTACAATCTGTTCCAAAACGACAGCTGCCTTTCCCTAACATGCTTCGGCATTTCCGTGGGTGCATGAAAGTACATTCCGTGCCTCTGGTCCCATATCTGCACTGTCCTTTTGCATAATACCTGCAAATATTTTCATCTGTGCTTGTATTCTTATTGTTTGTACCCGTGCACGACTTGGCTACCTCTGTGCTTTTTGTTCCAACTTTCTCATTTCCGTATTCATTCTCGGTATTGCTCTTATCTTTCTCCTTGTTGCTTTCGTCTTTCTCATTTGTGTTCTCGTCCTTCTCATTGTTTCTCTCCTTACTCCTATTACCAGTTTGCTCTTCAATATTGCCTTCATTTTCGTGTACTTCGACACAATGTCCTTCTACATTGCCAATGTGACTCTCTAAGCTCTCAGTCCCTGGGTTGTGTTCAGTGTTCGCTGCTGTTTTTACATACTCTGCATATATTTCTGGTAGCTTTTGTTTGAATTGTAACCTATGTACTTCACGACTGTTGTTAGACCAAAGCTGGAATATGCAGCAGTTGTATGGTGCCCATATCTTAACACTTTCGCCCGGGCATGACGCAATGCTGCGTCATCCATTTACTGGCGGTAGTCTCGGGGATGACGCAATGCTGCATCATCCACTAAAAATAATCGCCAAAAATCAGGTTTTTATCCGATTTTTTGGGGACTGGTTTTAAAATGCGCGCTTATCTCTTCCTACACGCCTATGTCATGTTCAACACACAACACTGAAGTGGTAAGTACAAAGAGTGTATGTAGTGTGTAGGAGTGTAGCTGGAAGGCGTCTGGGCGCTCACTCGCGGCTAACGTGGCCGTCTTCAACTCGTCGGCGGTTGGAGCGTGACCAGGTTTTTTATTTTATAATGCTAATGTTCCTCTAGAGAATTCTATTGCGAACCCATTGATACCAAATGAAGACCTAGGACAAAAGTTGAGGTGACCAGAGTGAAAAGAGTGAACACATTTTATCGCTTTTGCGCGCTCCTGGGTAACTCGTTCGCACTTTCTCTGTTGCTGCGGGTAATTAGCCGGGCTTTTGGAGTTTATATGCATTTAGTGCTGTAGAGAATTCTATTGCGAACACAATGATACCAAATTTAATCTCATAGGACGAGAATTGAGGTGACAAAGTTGAAGAGAGTATACTCTTTTCAGAATTACCGCGCGCTCCCGTGAA
>WNGS01166134.1:47581-63802 GCA_020271785.1 Procambarus virginalis | reverse complement strand
AGATGCTATGTCATTTCCAGGAGGAGCAACGTGATGAGTTCCAGGTTCTGCTGGACAACCATACATCTCTGTTTGGGGAGGTTCCCACTCAGACCCACCTCATCACCCACGACATTCAGCTCCTGGACAACACACCCATTCGACAACATCCGTACCGAGTGAATCCCGAAAAGAGGAAGATTCTACAAGCAGAAGTGGACTATCTGCTCCAGCATAATTTCATTCGGCCAAGTCAAAGTACTTGGAGCTCTCCGTGTTTATTAGTGCCAAAACCAGGAGGAACCTGGAGATTGTGTGTTGATTATCGTAAACTGAACAAACACACTACTGTGGACGTTTTTCCCTTACCTCTGTTAGAGGAATGTATTGAATCAATTGGACATGCTCAATATGTAAGTAAACTTGATTTGTCTAAGGGCTATTACCAAATTCCATTGACAGATTACGCGAGGGAGGTTACTGCTTTTGTGACACCTGATGGTGCTTACGAATTTAACGTGATGCCGTTCGGTCTGCGAAATGCACCTGCTACTTTTCAGAGACTCATGAATTTCTTACTCAAGGATGTGCCAGATTGTAGGGCCTACCTTGATGACATTGTTTTATACAGTAAGAATTGGTCAGATCATCTCTTAGGTCTTAAGAACTTGTTTACAGTGTTGCAAAGTGCAAAATTAACCATAAATATGAATAAGTGTAGTTGGGCAAGAGGTACTATAACCTATCTTGGACATGAAGTAGGACAAGGTAAGATTATTCCATTACAAGATAAGATTCAAGCCATTGTGGACTACCCAGTGTTAACTAGTAGAAAAGGAGTCCAACGGTTTATTGGTATGTGTGCATACTATAGGCGTTATTGTAGAAATTTTTCAACAGTGGCTGCTCCTTTGACAAATTTGTTACGCAAGCAAGTAAAATTTCAGTGGACACAAGATTGTCAGAATGCTTTTCAGAACCTAAAGGGCATATTGTCTACATCACCTGTTCTTGCTAGTCCCCAATTTGATAAACCTTTCATATTACACATTGATGCGTCAGATGTTGGTATAGGGGCTGTGCTAATTCAAGTTGGTTTAGATAATATTGAACATCCTGTGTATTATTATTCAAGAAAATTTAATGCAGCTCAGAAAAATTATTCAGTGGTAGAAAAGGAGGCGTTGGGTCTTATATTGTCAAGAAGTTTTGATGTACCATAAATGTTTTTTTTTGTGCTTAACATTTTTACTTCAGAAAAAATGCCATTGATCTTCAATCCATTGCATTTTTTTTCTTGGAGGTGGAAGTGTTACGTACCTCTATAAGCTACGTAATTAAATACATTTAATTTGTACTTCTACATTAATTTGTACTTATATATATGCCTTGTTTTATCTGATTATATGTACATCTAAATATTCTTTACTTGTATGTAAGATATGTGTTGCCTGATTTATATGTTGAAATAGGCCTAACTTTTCCACCCGTGGGAACGATGATATTCTTTGTTGGTTCACGGTTGATTTCGTGGGAAAGTGGTTTTATCTATGATCATCAGTAGGAATCACTGATGGGAATTCTGTAATTGTTTGAACATTGGGGGCAACATTCGGTGAGAAAATTTCTAGTTCCTGGTGGCGGGGGAGCGTTGCCAATATTTCCCTTTGTTATTTTATTTTAATTACTGCATGTATTAATAATTACATTATTTTTGTTATGCATGTTATTCTGACCATTTACTAAGTTACTTAAGATTACTCTTGTCACATTATTTTGCTCCATGTAAGTTTAATTAAATAATGTTAGTTTGGCAATTTTCCGCGGGGCAGAAGCAATGTTTTTGACTCCCGCAGTTTTAGTAGTCAGTAACTCGCACGGGACAGGAGAGATAACAACTTGGGAGATAAGTCTGTTAATATTTGTTTTGCCATACATACATTTATATTATAAGAGAGACAATACTTTAATTTACTTTTATAAGTGATCTTGTCCATCTGTGCTATATATATAATATCTTGTATTTGTATTATTGTTAATATATATATATAATTTATATGTATATTTCTTAGTCCTAAGGGATAAATACCTTATTTTTGCTTGTGCCAATCATGTGGTTACACTGGTGACCCGCTCTATATTAAAGCAATTCTAACATGACCCTAGACAACAAATTTCTTAATGCTGTACAGGGTTACGAGCCGTAACGAACGATCTGGTAACACAGACCATCACCAGAGAAGTCTTAACAAACAACACAGAAATCATCGATAAATACAGCGATAGCAGGCACCTTGACATCTGCGAGGCACTACACATCAAGAAGTCAACACCAGCAATCAACAGCCAATTAATGCACAACTATATTCTACCCACTTCATGACTCCGCACCAATATAGAAGCATCAAGAAATATGGGCCAATAGGCCCTTTGCAGTTACTTCCATTCTATACCCAATGCACCGTGTTTTGTCTTGTGTTGAAAGTTTGCTCTGTCTTGTGTTGAAAGTTTTGTTCACCTCATCCAAAACTGTTGTAACACATCATCTCACCCAAATGCGAGTATATAAGATGAAAGCTGTTTAAATGATAGCATAGTAAAACTCTGTTTAGTGTTTGCAGGTTATAGTTGTGTGTGTGTAAACTAAAGTCTTTGAAAATATAATAAGTTATTACGAAACGCGTTCACGTGTCGCATCAGACTAGAAATAAAAATGAATTTTGGAGAATTGATTTTTCAATTACCATCGACAGTAAAAAGAAACATAAGAAATATTGAGAAAATTCGTGTTAGAATTATTAATCTTACTTTTTCGGTCATATTTAATAACATATGTTTACAAGAAAGACTGCTACCAAAATATACTAATATTAAAATACATATATACACACACATATGCATTCACCAACATTTGTTTCTTTTACTCTGACAGGGTGAGATAACTGATAGAGAAACTAGTGTGCAATTAAGCACTTAATCACTGAAGGTGATGAAGGTGCTTTTACAAGCTCAGGTTATATAGTTACATCACATACATACATTGTATAATTGAAACATTGCATGGTTAATCTTGGGTACAAGTCCAATATATCATCAAGTGTTCCAGTACTCATATAGTAATTACACAGTTCAGCATACCTTAGCCCAGGAGGGCGAAAGTCAGTCAATATGTGACATTCTACAATATAATGTTTAAGAGAGTGCATGTTTTCTCTTTCACAAAGTTGACACATTGTGTACTCGACATTTGGGTTTTGAGAAAGCTGCCAGATACGTCTATATCCCAGGCGTATTCTGGCCACTATAACATCACATTGTGGGTTCTTGTTCTATTAGTCCCATATGTGAATGTCTCCTCACGATATCTATCATAATATTTAATGCTACAACTTTCTGGTCTTTGTGAATTTGTTAGGTCTGTGAGATCTTCATTAGATATTTGTTTAAGTATTCTCTTTGTCACTGCTAATGAAACACCCATATCAATTTCTACCACTGGTTTTCTACAGGCTGTCTTTGCAAGCATATCAACAGTGTCATGCCTTGAGATGCCAACATGTGATGGTATCCATAGGAATTTAATTTCAAATCTGTTTTCTTTAGCAGCTAAAACATTCATTCGAATATCACTGACTATTTTTTCGTACTAGAGTTGCAGGGGTTAGAAGTCCAATGCGATTTTATTTCCCTGTTAACTCTTTGGGAGACTAAAATTATAGCCTAATTACATAATATTTAACCCTGAGGACTGAATGTGAACAAGTACTACAGTCAAGTATGATTCAAGAACTGCAATGAGATCAGTGACATTAGTTATAATAACTTGAAGCTTGTTCAGGTAACTGGTCACTGATATATAAACACTGAGGCCCATGGAATACATCTTTATTAAATAATAAATGTATCAAAAATCAGTCGTAGAATTGGGGTTTAATTTAGTTAGTTGAAACAGAGGATTGAATAGTCAATCATTAAAGTTAAGTGTGGTTCTGAGACTGCAGTGGGTTCAGTGGCATTGGTCGCAGTGACTTGTAGCTGTTTAGGCTACAGTTCACTGATTTGCCACCGAGGACTCATGAACTCATCTTCAGCTTTAAATGATGCTATCATTTAAATGATCAACCTCTGTTGCTACAGTCAGCTGTAATTTCCTTAGTATAATGCTACTGGAGAGATATAATCAGCTGACAAATTTAGATTTCTACTGGTATTGTTTATCTGCAGGCATAGGTCTCCTCAGACTTAATACTGGGCCTGAGAGTAATTTGCCTCCTGCAGAATTTAACATGGTTATGCCCTGATATTTAGTAGGGCTACCGATGAATCGATGGTAGTAGTCTGTACCTACAAGGATACCGATGTCGGTGAGGTGATCAGACTTAATATTATCTGCCAATTTTATTCCTCTATTTCTCAGGAATTTAGCAGTAGCTCTCAGACCTTGCACTTGTAGGTCTGCTGGAATTTTGTCCACCACAATGGCTTGTACTTGACAGACGTAGCTGCCTAAACGTACTGATGGTTGTACCACCTGGTAGACTTGAGGTCCTGTATCTGTAAGAAACCCTGAGATATTGATTGTCATCTGGGTTACAGGCCTTAATTGCAGCTCATCTGCCACCTTTTTAGTGACATATGTTCTCTGGGACCCTTGGTCAAACAACCCACGGGTATGGACCTTGGTCCTCTTATTCTGGATAATAAGTTGGGCAGTAGGCAAAGTCGCAATACTTTGGGACTCTGCCGATTGGACGCTCATTTTCTCTCACACCTTGCAAAACTGTACTGTGGTGGGAATGCTATCTTCCACCTTGGGTCTGGAATACGTTAATTTCGTATGTTTGCACAGTGCTGCATGGTGCTTACCTCTTCTACACCTGTTGCAGGTGTAGAATTGGGTCTCACAATAGTCTTTTTTGTGTGATTTGAGAAACCTTGCGCATCTCCCCAATTCCTGGAGTCACTTAATACGAGTGTCTCTGTCTGGATAATTAGCACAACGGAATGTTGAATG
This sequence comes from Procambarus virginalis, assembly GCA_020271785.1. Taxonomy (NCBI): domain Eukaryota; kingdom Metazoa; phylum Arthropoda; class Malacostraca; order Decapoda; family Cambaridae; genus Procambarus; species Procambarus virginalis. The sequence goes on along the minus strand of WNGS01166134.1, from coordinate 58,809 downwards.
TTTCTTTTTGCAGAACATACATGTCCCCCAGCATACCGCACGCTTGGAAGTTACCGGGTTGGGTGAACTAGTAACAGTAGGCTTGGAGGATTCTGCTGCATAAGGGCCAGATTTTCTAAAACTTGGTGAGAGTAATTGGCTGATGTTTATTTGGGGTAGTTGTTTTACCCTTTAATTGACTATTATTTTCTATTTCTGAAGGCTCGCAAGAGGCTCTAACTTCCTCATTTACACATCGTTTGTTTATGTTGGAACTCATACCTTCAGTGATGTACTGTACTGTCAGGATGGTGTTATGTTGATGTGTTTATAATTCATCTAGTATATCGTTGGACAATTTTCGTTGAAGGGCTACCTTGGTCATCCGCTCACTAGTGGTTATATCATCCTTAATACTGAATGTTCTTAGTAGTGACTCAAACTCCATGCTGAAGGATTGTAATGAGTCAGCAGTCTGATCAGGTTGAGGTAAGTCCAGCAATTGTAGTACTAAATGTATGACAGTTTTCTCATTGCCAGCTTTATCCTAGGAAGCTGAACTGGGAAATTACTGCTGTCGTTATTTTCATTTACATTTTCTACTTTTGGTTCAGCTTCACCTTTAATTTCAGTTTGGAAGCATGTTAACTTAGTTGTCTCAGGTATTGGGTTCTCCGAATCCACAGAGCCTGTGGATAAATTGTAAACCAGAACTGTTTAATTTCTGGTGGTATATATTGGGTGATGCTTTAGTGGTGAGGCTTTATCTTCATTGATTAATTCGTTGAAAGGGTATAATCTGACTTGAGATTTATTCTCAAAAAGAGCCAGATCATCCATAATATTATATCTATTTGATGTACTGGCTGTTTGCTCTGAATCAATAATTCTGTGAAGGTGCTCCAACCTGGCTTGAGTTTCTTCTTCATATTGTACTATGTCAGACAGAAATGATTCCGCATCTTCAACTACTATGTCGTCGTCGTGGACCTGATTTTGGTGAGATTTCCTATTACTTTCAATAATGCAATTGATTTGAATCTGTAAAAGTTGGATCTTCAACCGACGATAATTAACTATAGGCTCATAATAACTATTCATATTGGTCGAGATCTCTTGTCAGTTGACGTTTACGTGCTGTTAAAGCACGTTTTGCTTTCTGAGGATTTGTCATGGTGACTTTTTAATTGCATATTACTGGCTCATAAATTGTGAGGAAGCACTGATGTAGTAGCCTAGGGTAAAATTTCTGCTTACACTAGGCTACAATCCTACCTCTTCTAGAGGTAAGCCTTAAAATTAATACACATATATATAATCATTCACACTAATGATTTGAGTGATAAACCAGTGTAACTGGAAGTAGCTTTAGGTTAGCTCTTCAATTATCACCTAGGATGGTATAGACACTAATTAATCACTCAAAATTTCCAATGATCAAAGTAAATTATTATATATACACAACTCAACTCGAGCTGGTATTAAGTACACCCAAAATAGGGTCTGCACCATTAATTAATGGTGCTAGGTTGTTCAGTATAGTACAACTAGACTATGGTAATAAATGGGACTAGGATGAACAATAAATAGTTCAACTAGTCAATGGTAATTGGGGACTAGTTTATCACATAAACAACTTCTTCTTCTTTGATAGTAGGTGCAGTTTGCATGAAGGGTTGTCCTCCCGATGACTGCACCAGTACAGATGTTGGTGGACGCGTTTATTCTTGAGATGATAAGAGTTTCAAAAGTGCTTGTTGCGTTGTGGTGTAGGTGGAGGAGCGGCGACTAGAAACAGAGGTGTGAGTTAGAGCGAGACTTGCCGCACCGTAGTGTTGTGTTTATGGTCTCAGCTGATCCTTGGTACTGCGACGAGGCGGTTGTTTTCTGTGTTTAGCTGTTGGTGGCGCCAGGTATTAATGTGCGCGGGTCAGATGTGACCCAATTTGTTGGTCGACTGGAGATATTTAGCCAGTGCTTTGACTATTTGGTATTTTTCTTGTAACGAGTGGTCACCGCCTCCTAATATATAAAATACGCCCTAAGGGTATTTTAAGTGAAATAAGTACTTGTTTGAGATTTACCTGGCACTATAATGTCGGAAGCAGTGAAGGAGATAGTGTTCGACTGTTTCAGGCACCTGACAGTGGATGCAGAGTTCGTTGATGTCTGTTCTGTACTTAGAGCTGTGTGCTGCTAGTTTGGTATGTCCCAGCCTAATCTGGTCATCGCTATATCAATTTCTCTGCTTTTATATCTGACATGTTTCCAAGTTTCCCATTTCTTTTTTATGGACCCATAGTGCAAAGGTGAGCATAACGTTTGACATTTCGTCGCAAAATCTTGGGTGATGGCATTTTTGAAGGCTCCTTTACGTGCAACATGGGGAATTGGATGACGGGTAATGCGAGGTGTGTTGTGCATTGCTTTGGCTAGTTGATCTACTAGTTCATTATGGAGAATACCACAATGCGCTGGGACCCATTCAATAAACACTAGTCAATGAATATCCTACTCTGTTGTGGGTTGGCAATTAGTAAATATTGTATTGTGAAAACTAGTGCAAAATATATATTAAATAATTCTCTATTTAAGAGAAATAATATACACAATTATTAATTATAGCCTCTTAATTACCCTCTAGTATTATCTAGAAATATTAAATCTTATTATTGACCTCGCGATAAACAACACAAAATAACCTTGCGAGTGCGCAGCCACTAATTTGGCTGGCTTTAAAATAAGCGCTGTCACTTCACGAAATAACACTCCACGAAACTGTTGGGTGACTGTGGAGCCGCTCTGTGAGGCTGGGCTGAGGGGCTCGTGTGATTAGGCTGAGGGGCTCGTGTGGTTTGCTCGAGGCTACGCGGCCGGTCTTTGACTGGCAATGTATTGTTATTGTATAAATCGCACTAGTACCAGTGTTTTTAATGAATCCACTGGTTAACTCTGGTTCATCCGGTACGAAGATGACCAAATAATCTGTCATCCGGTTCGAAGAGGAATGTGGGGAACCAACTCGTGAGATTTATATTACATTAATTTATATATTTCGATAGCAATTTGTATGATGTTTAGCAGACTGTATTTCTGCAATATTCTCACAAATCGACTCCTTACACATTAGGAGGGTTTATATTAAATTTATATATATGCAACCAATCAAACTACAGTATTAAACTACATACATTAGTAATAATAATTTAGATCTTATCTTACTGTATAGTAGGCCTAGTCCACCAGGTATAAACATGGATGATGACACCAAATAATCCTCGTAGTTGAGAGATTGCATCCACCACCCATGTACTAATGTTAAAAGGACACTTGCTGAAAAGCCGGAATCCTATATATGACAGCTATATCAGAGAAAATACTGTATATTATATAAGATAAGGACCAAGGAATAATTAATTACCTGTATTCACCTAGTTGTGTTTGCGGGGGTTGAGCTTTGCTCTTTCGGCCCGCCTCTCAACTGTTTTACTACTTTTTTTTTCCACACCACACACACACACACAGGAAGCAGCCCATGACAGCTGACTAACTCTCAGGTACCTATTTACTGCTAGGTAACAGGGGCATTCAGGGTGAAAGAAACTTTGCCCATTTGTTTCTGCCACGTGCGGGAATCGAACAGCGCCACAGAATTACGATGGCCTGCGCGCTATCCACAAGCTATGAGGGCCCATGTTGAGTCGTTGTCTCTCGTGCTAACCTGTTCGCCCTATATCTACCTAACATTAACTGGCCAGAAATGTGGTAATAAACGGGTCTTGGAAAGACTTCCCTTGTTTAGATGCTGACTGAGTGTTGATGATGGAAAAAAACAACTAATTTGATCTCCATAACTCTTCATCCAAGAGAGAATTATAGGAGCTGAACTCGCTCCTGCGACTCGGTCTAACAATGGCTGACCTCTCTCCACTACTGACCCTGACTCTTTGTCAAGATGTCAATAATTGGTAGAAACGTCATATTTACTCTAATTTGGTATTGATAATTAAGTAAATTCAAATGAGAGGTTTTTATGGTGTTAAAAGTCCAAAGACTGTTGTATTAAGAAAATTCCAGCAGAATAGCTGGTGAATTTAATAGCGACGTGGCAATGATATCCCATTTTATATTACGGAAAATCCACTACAGGCTACATTTTCTATGGATTAACTTGAGTATACAACAAAGCAGCAATTATATCTGCTTATTGTATTTAATATTAGTAAATGGTGTTGGGTTTTCCGACACTCGTCTCCCACCACTGCTGTAACTCGCTCCAGCACCTCGCCACCCCACAACTGCCCTAACTCGTTCCTGCACCTCGCCACCCACACAACTGTAACTTGTTCCTGCACCTCGCCACCCACAACTGCCCTAACTCGCTCCTGCACCTCGCCACCCACCACTGCTCTAACTCGCTCCTGCACCTCGCACCCACCACTGCTCTAACTCGCTCCTGCACTCGCCTCCCACAATGCCCTAACTCATTCCTGCCCCTCGCCACCCACACAACTGTAATTGCTCCTGCACCTCGCCACCNTCCAATGATACCGTTGCTTGAGGATGACGTATATTGGCGACTTGTCACCTCTACTGACGACTGTCTCCTTGTTCTCACGAAGGCACTTAGCTGCCGCTTTGAACTCGGGGGACAGTATGGTGCTTCTGTAATTGCCTCGAATCTTTCCTCCTTCTGCAATAAGTTCTGCTTGTAAGGTGTCTTTGGTGGTGACCTTCTTTTGTGTCTCGAGGTCGAATATGTCGTCCAACAGGATCTCCAACTCCACTTTCTGGGCCATCTCACTTGGTCTGGACATAATGTGACAGTTTATACCCAGATTTAGGAGAGTGACTTGGTCCTCAGTGAGGTTGATTCCAGCAAGGTTCAGGAAGCCGTCTCTTGGTCGTGGAATCGCCATAGGTCCTCCATATAATGTTGTTAGTTTCAAAAGAATTTAGAATGTAGAAGCACCATACTGTCCCCCGAGCTCAAAGCGGCAGCTAAGAGCCTTCGTGAGAACAAGGAGATAGTCCTCAGGAGAGGTGACAAGTCGCCAATATACGTCATTCTTAAAAAAGACGAATATCTGGCGAAAATTAACCTCATACTCTCTGATCAAACTAAATTCCAAAGGGTAACGAAGGACACTACAGCCGAATTGAAAACAAAGGTAACAGATTGATCGAAACTGTGAACGCCAAGAAATCTGGACTCCACCTGCCAAAGAGTATTGGGGAATATAAACCTGGGTATGCATATGGAAAAGTCAAGACACACAAGCCTGGAAACCCACTTAGGCCAATCATCAGCCAGATACCCACACCCACGTACAGACTGGCGAAGTGACTCAACGGCTTGTTGACTCCTTACGTACCTTGCGCCTTCAGCTTGAAGTCTCCGAAGGAATTTGTTGACTTACTGTGGGGAACATGGGCCACAGGGATAAGAGGCTCGTTGGATGTAGAATCACTGTTTACCAACGTACCTGTGGATGAAACAATCGGGATGATAGCCGACAGAGTGTATCGTGATCCAGCCTGTACTCCTCTTGACATACCAGAAAACATTCTAAGGAAACTACTCCAAGCTTGTACTAAAGAGGCACCCCCTTCTTGAGCTCGGTTGGGCATATGTATAAGCAAGTAGATGGGGTCGCCATGGGTTCTCCCCTAGGTGTCCTGTTTGCGAACTTCTACATGGGTACCATCGAACACAAGTTCTTAGTCGACATGAACTTGAAACCGGCCATATACTGCAGGTATGTTGACGACATTTTTACACAGATACCGGATGTCAGACGTCTGCAGAAGCTGAAGGAGGCATTCGAGCGGAATTCTGTGTTGCGTTTCACTTACGAGATGGAGAAGGATGGGAAGCTGCCCTTTCTAGATGTAACAGTCATGGAAAGGAGCTGAGGTTTCCACACTGCAGTCTACACTAAGGAAACAAACATAGGAATGTGCCTAAATGCCAACAGTGACTGCCCAGATAGGTACAAGAGGAGTGTTGTGTTATGATTTCAGCCTGCAGGAGAAACGAGTCTCCCCCTTGAGAGTTATTCAGCAAGCGTGACCTGATTAGAAGGGCTAAGAAATATGGAGGTGAAGACACAGATGAAAAGTAGCTGGTTGGATTCGATGAACAATTTGAGATTATGGGCAGTGAATAAGAAAATAGATAAATGACTGGTTAGGAGATGTGGATATTTTGCAGGTGGAGTGAGGCTCGCTTCTGGAGGGCTTTGAGCTCACGTGAGTGCCAGACATCACAGGGGAAAGCTGCGCTCCATTGTGCTTCCGTCAGAAAGGAACCCCTAGTGATACATCTCCAAGAGAAGAGAAGTGTGCAGACATGCCAGCTGTGGAATCGAGCTGAGGACGTGTCTCAAGTCCTGGACGGCGAGAAGTGTTTATTAAGCCGCCCAGAGACATTTTCGTGGGCTGTGGAAGCGCCCTGGCCAGACGCTGTCAGAGGGAGGAGCACCCTCGACCAGACAATCTGTGGTAAGCACGTTTAAGCCAGTTCATAGTGATTGCTTATAGTTGGTCATGCGCCCAGCGACAGTAGCAGTGTTTGTTTATAAGTTAGAAATGTTTTGGTAAGGCAGGAAGCCTAAATTAGAGGACGGAGATGAGAGAGACAGCTGGAGGGCTGAGCAGCGCATCCTCTCCCGTCGATCGCCTGAAGCCAACTGACTGGCGGCGGCGGAGGACCCTCCCCAAAGTGAGGAGGACCGCCGGGCAAGGCGGAGCATGGACCAGCCCAAAATTGGGGAGTCCACTCTCACAGTATGTAGAGGACAGATAGAGGTTGGAGGCAAAGATATTGTGTGATTATTTTTGTTTATGTGATAAAGGGGAAACATTTTTATTGGAGTGTCAATGAGTTGCAGGTTTATCTTTGGGGAAAAAGTTGCTGAGAACTTCGAAGCCAGCACAGAGGGAGTAGTTGATGAGACTCCAAGGTAGTGGAGGAGAGGACCTCGAGCTGTGAGGAGAAGCAGTGATGAGGAGTGTTACGTGCTTCTGCAGAGGTGGTGAAGCACAGCAGCTGTTTGAGGAAACTTTATGGTGCAGCAGCCAGGAGAGCTGTGGAGGACCCTAGTAGAAGTAGTGAAGCACCATAGTTGTTCAAGGAAACTTCATGGTAGCAGCCTGGAGGAGCTGCGGAGGATTCTGGTAGTTAAGCCCAGAAGAACCTGAAGATATCAGGGTAGTGAACTTCCAGATGTGGAAGGGGAGTTCTAAATGATTACTTGTAGGGAGGTGATAGAGTGTTTGTCATTAGTGTGCAAGACGCAGTGAAAGGTGAGTGATTTTTTGCCATTCTTGTGCTGAGGAGTGCTTATACTGAAGTATAGAGCTACAGTCGTGGGCTGGATTACCTATAGATGTATGTGTTCTAGGACTGATAGAGTGATCGATTGATCATTGTTGTGTATCAAGGAACATTTATACTGATATATATATGTTATTGCATTCATATGCTGATTTTCCTTGTACATGTTTATAGATATATATTCTCTTGCTGATAGTGCAGCATTGTATTATAAGACTTGACCTACCTGAGGAGGTTGGTAATCTTAGGTGGTGAACCAGGAGATAGGATACCACTTCATAAGCTGACGATAGAGTTTTGATGGTGTTGGAGTGCAACCTGACTGTAATAGTATAGAGTATAGGATTCATTATTATTAAATGTGTGTATGTATTGTGTATGTGCTTTGTCCAGTAAATGTATTCAAATTTGCTGGTGTTTGCCCTTGTCCTAGTGAGGCTTCACAGGAAATAGTAAAGAAGGAGAGAGAGAGAGAGAGAAAGAAACAGGAACCACTGCTGTGGACAGGGTAGGACGGAAAACTAGTAAGTCAAAGGGGATTGAGGAGATCATATCACATAAGGAGAGAGTGGGGAGTCACAGCGGCTCGAGTGGGTGTGTGCACGTGACAACGAGGCTAAGTGTTGAAGCCGCATCCCCTAAACATGTGACGTTGAGCCCCTCTCCAAGAGCCAGAAGTGCCTAGTGTGATCTCCTAGTGAAGTATAAGCTCTCTACCGAGTTGTGGGTTGGGTTGTCCGTAAAGGAGGAACAACACGACAACAACACCAACCCACTATACAATAAATTGGGGGCCTGTGTCCGGGATAGTGAATTGACACACCCACACCCTGTCCAAGAGTGGATTTGTATACCCCTTGTCGAAATAGATACACTGCGTGACCGCAGGTGTATATTCTCTCTCTTGGGAAGACTCACAGGACAAGATGGATAAGGTGCAAGCATTTGTGGAGTCAGGCAAGCCTGAGGACTTGGAAGGTTGCACGAGGGATCAATTAAAACAAATAGCAGAAAAATGTGGCATTAGGTTGAAAGCATCTAAAGTAACTGGGATGAAGGATGAGATCCTGAGGCAGTTAAGAGCCAAAAGTGAAGCGGCAGAACAAGGACCCCAGAAAGGAGCTGAAAGTGGAAAGGAGGATGATGGGCAAGATGAAGTGAGATCCCAGGGATCGAGTAGGAGCAGCAAGAGTAGCCGCAGTAACAGGAGTAGCCGGAATAGGAACTTGGAGAGATTCCAGTTAGAGCTCCAGATGCAGCGTGAGGAGAGACTGTTCCAGCTGGAAAAGATGAAATTGGAACTCCAGACGAAAAATGAAGCCGAGAGGGAAAAAGAGAAAACCAGACTGGAAATAGAAAAAGAGAAAACCAGAGTAAGAGAACTGGAGTTGGAACAGGAGAAAGAAAAAGAAAAGGCCCAGGTTGAAATAGAAAAAGAGAAACAAAACAAATGCAGATAGAAGCGAATAGAACCTTGCTGAACAAAGGATTGAACACGGGGTGCCAGAGAGCACCACCCAGGTATCACACTCACCAGATGTTAGGGTTAGGGAGAGGGACATTCCCTTGTTTGTTCCCGAAGAGGCAGAGAGCTTCTTCGAGCATTTTGAAAAAGTAGCCAGTATCAAAGAGTGGCCACAGGAGGAATGGGCCCAGCTGGTCTAGTTAAGATTGACCGGTGCAGCCAGGGAGGCATACACCCAATTGTCACTGGAAGAGTGCCAGGATTATGCCACAGTAAAGAGCAGCATATTGCGCTCGTTTCAGTTAACCCCAGAAGCTTATAGGAAGCACTTCAGAGAAATGATCAAAGTTGGAGCATGTACGTTTGCTGAGACAGCAAGGGATCTGGAAAGACGATTCCAGAAATGGATTGAGGCTGCCGGAGTTGGATCTTACGCTGACCTGAAGCAACTGATGGTCATGGAGAAGTTCTTGGAGATGATGCATCCCGAAACAAAGTTCCAGATCCAAGAAGCAGGGATAAAGGAGGTGAAAGATGCCTCAGATATGATTACGGAAGCATACAAGAGCTTGAGGGAAAACAGAGTGAAGAATGAGGTGAGACGCAGCAATGGCAGATCCAGTGGAGTCTGGGGAGGAAGAAATTATGAGACCCAGAAGAGTCTGGGGTGAGAAGAATTTTGATAAATGGGCAGATAAACGTAAGTACCCTAAAACTCAGAGGAGTAGGTCGCGCACTTCGTCTGAAAGTGAGGATGGAGTAGCTAAACGAGAAACTAATCATGATCCAGGAAATCAAGAGTGCAGTAAAGCCCCACAGAGTGCAGGTAGTGTGCCTGGCCCGAGGAACTCTCATGCGAGTGGACAAAGTCAGAGCCACTCTGGTACATATAGAAGAGAATTTTCCCAGATGAGATGTTACCAATGTAACAGGTTAGGTCACGTGATGCGAGATTGTCGGCAGGGCAAGAGAGTTGTGACCCTGGCCATGTGTGACCCCCGAAGTAAATATACTAATGTATTCCGAGACAAACCACAGAAAGTGAACCCAGTGAGCGAGAGGTATAGGCCGTTCATGAGCAAAGGTTGGATCGGTGTAGGAGGCCAGCCTGAATTAGAAGTTGGTATCTTAAGTGATACCAGAACTAATCAGAGCTTGATTGCGAGAAGCCTGATTGGGAATGATCGACAGTTAGCTGGCAGGAGTAAGATGAAAGTATACGGGTTATTGTCTGAGAGAGACATGCCCGTATGCGCTGTCCAGATAAGGTTGGAATATGTGTCGGCGGAGGTGATGTTGGGAGTATGCCCCGACACACCTGTTCCAGGAGACCAAGTGATCCTGGGGACTGACTTGTGCGGGACAAAGGTGTTGCCAGGAGTCATAGCGGAGACTGTGCCAGAGGAGTGCCCAGAAGGCCACGGCACGGGTGGGACACCTGAGAGTGTGAACCTGACTGACATCTGAGGAGATGCGTCAGGAGACCGCCAAGCTATTGGAAACCCTGTCTCGGTAGTGGTGAAGGCAGAGGTGGCCGACGAGGAAGACGCCAGAGAAGATGAGACAGTGCAGGCGATGAGTCACAATAACGTGGCTAAAGTATGTTGACCAGACCACACACTAGAAGGTGAAGAGACGACGACGTTTCGGTCCGTCCTGGACCATTCTCAAGTCGATTGTGCCGGTGTCGATTCAGCCGGTAGAAGATATCGACGTAGATATAGCGTGGCTGTTTGAGGAAGGTCCGACTCAGGAAGATGGAGTCTCGGTGAGGTCAAAAGTGAAGGTGGCCCAGCCGAAGAAGAATCATGTGAAGAGAGCGAACCTGAGTAGAACCCAGACCACTGAAGTTAAGAGTCAGAAGGTGAATGCGACTGTGCTGAGTAGAAATGAGGAAGGATGTGGACATACTGAGGACGGGAATAGAACGTCAAGTGGTCCACGAGCACAGAGGCATATGGATAGTGGAGTTAAGTTGTTCGAGATGTCAGGAGTGGGCATGTTTCACAGAAAACGTGGAGGAGAGATAGTGAAGAAGAGTAATAGCCGAGAAAATGAAAGGAGAAGAGACAGTATGTGTGGAGAGATGCTTACAAGCACTCTAGGAGAGGTAAAGCGACATGTATGGTCCAGTGCTGTTGGGTGTAGTACAGTGCTCGAAGAAACTTTTAGGGAACGAAGAAGAGTTGAAAGGGAGTTGTATAGAGGTGAGAAGTGTGGGAAGAGGATGATGATACAAGCATGGAGGAATAGAAGAAGGCCGAGGACTCGATGGAAGTCAAACAGGATGAGGTCTCGGATAAATGAGGAGACGAAAGGGAGGATCGTCGGTGAAGACGAGGGAGTGAAGTATGATGGCAGGAGACGAAAGTATAATGGTAGTATATGGAAGTATGAAGACGACAGAGGAGGTACAGACAGTAGATGTCTGACTCTGGACGTGAA
>WNGS01166134.1:31426-42556 GCA_020271785.1 Procambarus virginalis | reverse complement strand
CTCTTCTCAAAGCTGTCACTCTTGAAACAATTACCTCCTCCATCGAGAGTTTAAGATCTCACGAGCACTGTGTCTACACCGACGGCTCAGTCCAATCCTCTACTGGACGGACTGCAGCAGCATGTAGGTTTTACAAAAATAATATTTGCACAAAGCTGCAGTGTAGGTTAAACAACTGGCTGACCTCCACACAAGCAGAACTTGCACATTACACTTAGCTACCAGTACATTAAAAAACATTGGAGGGGGAATAATATTCTGTGATTCAAAGTCGCTCTTCAAGCAATCGAAAACTTCACTTGGAAGATCGATAGCAAGAACCTCATACTCCCAATTATATATGACCTAATTGATGCACAGAGTAAAGGGTCTCGAATTTCCTTTGTATGGATACCTTCACACATAAATTTAACCCATCATAATGAGACAGACATTGCAGCCAAATTAGTGTGTAACAATTTTGAAGTTGATTAGACCTAGGATATCCCCATCTCTGCTGTCAAAAACCGTATTGGTTCCAAACATTCAGATCTGATAGTAAAGAGCTTACTGACTCCCAACGACCTGAAAGTACTAGTATAAAAAGCTATGATTTGTTTCAGATCTGAAACCTACATCTATGGGCAGCACAAAACGTCCACTAGACTGTGCGACGCAGTGGTTGCAAGGATCAGGTTGGGTATTTCCGGTTTCAAGACCCTAGAACAGGCAAGCGGGGGTTGAAGACAGGGCGAGGATGCAGAAATCTTGAGCGAGGAACTGGAGACGAGGTAAAGAGGGAGATGAAAGATCGGTGGCCCAACCACCGTTTTTTTTTTTGAGATATATACAAGAGTTGTTACATTCTTGTACAGCCACTAGTACGCGTAGCCGTTTCGGGCAGGTCCCTGGAATCGATCCCTTGCCGCGAAGAATCATTTTTTCATCCAATACCATTTTACTGTGCTTAAACAGAGGCTACAGTTAAGGAATTGCGCCCAGTAAATCCTCCCCGGCCAGGATACGAACCCATGACATAGCGCTCGCGGAACGCCAGGCGAGGTCTTACCACTATACCACGGAGACTGCCAAAGAAACCGTGTTTAAGAATTGCAGCTGATGCTGCGGTTTGGTGGTAGAGTGGAGTTCTCATGGGTGCTCGCAGATGTGTCTTGTAGGAGGCAGGGCTTCTCGTCGCGGTGTTTTTTTCAGCTTTTCGTTGGTGTTCTACTGATTCCTTGATTTACTCGGGCGCAGATCGTCGGTGTTTTTCTTCTTCCTAGGCTTTTTGGTCCGTTTGTTGGTTTCGCTTCGCGTTGATACGGTGACGTTATCTTTGGAGGTAGCTTCCAGCCGGAAATCTTCAGTTGTGTAGGGGTGCTTCAGTGGAGGAGGTGGTGTTCCCACCGACACGTCCTCATCTGATGAGTCAGCTGACTCAGAAGTAGATGCAGTGAATCTTGAGGGTCGAGTTCTTGCCTGTTGAGGCATAATGGGAGTTGCAGCTGATTTAGGACGTTGAGAGGGTTCGCACACGAGAGGTTGAACTGTAGTAGTAGTCGATAGAGGAGGCGTCGGCGTCTGGGTGGCTTGTGATGAAGTTGCTGGAGGAGCAGGCTTTGCTGTTGATAGTAGATCCGTGAGCACGGCGGCGTTCACGATGATGTCAGGGACCGAGACTGTATCTTGAGAACTTGAAGTGGTGTTGGTGTAGACTTCCTCTGGATCTATGAAAGCTGGAAGACCATTTGCTTTGTACAGAATATTTAATATTCTTACGTATTCCTGGGGGTTATTGCAAGCTTTCATGCTGGCCGCCGATGTTAATGCTTGAACTGTGCTGTTCAGTGGTTGGTCGGTGTGGGCCGGGGTTGATGGTTGGCTCGACGAATCGCTGGTTGGCGTTTGGCAGCTGGCTCCCCATTGGCTGGTAGTAGCAGTGGGACGTCGTCCCGGCAGCTCCGGGAAAATGGCGGCTTGGGCGTTGAAACCTGAAGTAGAGGTGGTCGCTGATTGGCTAGTTGCTTTCGAGGTACTGGCTCCTGTTGAAGATGTGGATTTCTCCATGTTTTTAATGACGTCTTGTCTATGAGGACAACGTATGGAGATTGCCGGATGGTCGCCTTTGCACAGCAAACAGCATAGTGTTTCAGACTTGCAGATGGAGTAATGGTGGTCAGCTGAGCAGAGGCTACACTTCTGAATACGCTGGGTACATTTGCTGGTGGAGTGGGTGTACTCGTAGCAACGGAGGCACTGGTTGACGATGTGAAAACGTTCCATCTTCACACGGAATGACGGTATGTGAATACCAAAGCTGTAAACACCATTTCTGGTAGCCATAGTAGCGCAGCTACTGTATCGAAGGTCAGCTTCAGGGAGAGATTTCTGTTGAAGAAGTGAGCTTCGTGAAACCCTAAGTCCGGGTTTGATTCCTTGAAGTCGTGCATGAACGCTCTGTCATCAGCTTCATCTTGTTCCACGATCCATTGGCTGAGATCATGAATAACGACAGAGTGTTCAGCCAGGTACTGGCGTGGGAAGTTGAGACGAAGGTGTTGGTTGGAGAAATTGGTGCTGAAAAAATCAGAACTTTGTCGACTTCCTCCTCACTATAAAAGAAGAAGAGGATGTCCGTGCCTTCCTGTTTGATGTCGTTGGGTGTCACTCCTGTAATGTCTTTAAAAAGCGTCAGGAGAGATGTCTTGGAGAATGGTTGCTCGTTAAGGGGCGTACCCCGAATCTTGTAACGTCTGTGACGCATAATGAGCTTCCTGGTGACTGATGGGTCTCTCTCAAAGACTATACGTCACTGGAGATGGCCTCCCGTCTCTACCCGGCATAAAATACCAAGTTAGGAGTGGGGTCTGACCATCTAGAGTGACGAAAGTCTTCTGCCAATTATTTACCCACACGGCAGTGCTAGGTGCGAGAGAGAAGAGCTGGACCAACGAGAACACGTCCGGCCGTGACGGTTGCAAGTTGCTGAATCTGTGTGATCTGTCTGCTTTTTACTCCTTTACGGATTATTTCTTTCATTATTCTTTCCTCTTTTATATGTTCACTGTGCATGGTTGATTTGTAATATAATATTATTGGAGGTACTATGGTTTCTGTTCTAGGTTCAGGATTATACCAACGGTCCAAGTGTCTTCTAATAGCAGCATTTATTTCCGCGTTGCTATATCCGTTGTTCACCAATACCTGAGTTACTCTTTCAAACTCTCTACTCACGTTGCTCCATTCAGAGCAGTGGGTAAGCGCTCGACGAATATAGGCATTGAGAACACTGGCTTTGTATCTTTGGGGGCACTCACTTCTACCGTTCAGGCATAATCCTATGTTGGTGGGCTTGGTATATATGTTGGTGTTTAAAGAGGTTCCTGTTTTGTTATTAGTACATCCAAGAATGGCAGACTGTTATTTTAACTATTTTCATGTGTAAATCGGAGTACTGACTCTCTCTCTAGATGGCTTTTTAGATCAATTAGTTCATTTGAGTCTTTTACTATTACGAATATTTCATCTACATAACATAGATGACATATTCGTAATAGGGGTGCAAGGAGGGTTAAGATTTCAACTTCAATTCAACAGAGCAGAAGAAGTTGTTAAACACATATGGCAACATCTTACTAAAGCGACCATACGAGTAATAAATACTCATATTCCGCCCAAGTAAACTAGAAACAAGCAACACTTAGTGGGCCAGCCAGAGGCTTAGGGCCCGCGCAGGAATATCCCTGCAAAAAAATATGGGCTCCAGGCAAGGCAGACCTTATTCTAGCTACGATGTCTGGGTTGGAGGAGACTACTTCACACTTGGAAGGGTTCAGGACAAGACCCAGGCTTACTTCTTGCTCCCTTATTTTCCTGATGTCTGCCAAGAGGTCGTCTACGGTGCCAGCTATAGTGCCATCATCCAAAAACCAGATGTTGAACTCGCTAGACAAGCTTTCGGTGATTTCTCTTAAGACTAAGCAGAAAAGAAGGGGGAGCAAGAGGATCACCTTGCTGAACACCTTCACATGATCTGATTTCATGTTCACCAGAGAGCAGTTTTGACTCACCACTGTAGCACGACAGTATGAACGGGTAGAGGGGCCGGAAATGGCGATGTACGGCACAAAGTACTGCATCTCTTCTGACCATGTGTATATATATTGTGACGAGAAAAGTAGGTGTTAAGGCAGTCTTCTCTATGGCTGGTGGAAATGCCAGTCACATTAGAAAAAAAGAGAAACAAAAATGTTGACTGCTTGGCGGTTGTCTCCTGTGGTAAAGTGAGAGGGAAAAACATGCAAAACAAATATTATAAATAATGAACTTTAATTTACTCTAAACAAATATAAACAAACTAAAGATAATCCCTTGGCTATGTAGTGTGGATCAAAATATATACAATGACAAAACACAATATAAAATAAAATAATGATTGCGTTACTCTACAATAAACATGACAAAAATTAGTTAAAGGTGCTGAGAATAGTGGGCTGGCTGAAACCTCTACTAATATACAGGACATATGCTTAGATAGAAGTGTCAGCTCTAAAGCACAAGAATATTCTGAGGCCAACTGCTCGTGCGAGACTATATATAGACGATGCAGATGGCGCTGGAGTCGCGTGAAGTCGCTGATTCACCAATGGGGAGAGTGTTGATTTGAAGTGGTCTTTTGGTGATCGACGAGGTGGTGCGCCAATGGTGAGGGAGGGGGGTGAGGAGTGAGAGTAGGGTAGTGTACCCCCCTGTAGAGATGACTGTTATTCCACTTATATACTCTTGAATGTGGTATCTTGATGTTGCAGACGTATAGAAGTAATGCGATGTATGAAGGAGCAGGCTAAATCTCTCTTGAAAGAGATTACTGTCACAGCTCTCCCCCGAAGCCTGCTCTTACGGATTAAGTTACTTCATTAGATGGTAGAGTGGTAGGAGTAGCTGCCTCTACCTCGTAGACTCTGGAGAGGGCGTCTGCTACGATGTTATCCGAGCCCTTAATGAAGAATATCTCCAGGTTAAAGTTCTGCAGGTACAGAGCCCAGCGTAGAAGACGTTGATTGTTGAATTGGGCTTGTTGCAGAAATCGTAGGGGATTGTGGTCTGAATAGATGGTAATGGACCTATTGTAATGGATTTGTCAGTCCTCAGTCCGAGCTCTGGTCATTCTCCCCCTCCCTGCAGGCCGTTCCCCTTCTTTCCAGAGTTAAATTACCCTAGGCAGGTGGTCAAGTCACTTGTTCCTAAATCCCTATGTCTCCAATCTTTCCAAATCATTTGTCTCCCAGTCATTTCCAATCCCCTTTTTCCAACCCGTTTCCCCTCTCCTCCTGCCTTTGCCACTAACCATTTGACAGTTTTAAGAACAGTGACAAATTACCGTAATTCTCAAGTTTCTAGTGAGGAAGCTCGAGCCATACAACCGTTTGGGTTTCCTGTTGTAGCGTGGGAATGGTTCATGATCCTACGGGAGTAAAACAGAACTTTCAGAACAGGCTTATGTCCCAGGAACCTAGGGGGTGGAGCTAAGTCAAGAGTTTGACTGGCCTAAGAGTGACACTCTGTGTTCATTGGTTGTGTAGAGAGGCAGAGTCTCTCAGGGTAGTGCCTGTCCATGCCATTGGCCCGTATGCTAGATCACCTAGTTATGTTTAAATCCATTGGCCATAGGCTTGGAATAGGCGGAGTTAATTTGGGCCTAGGAACTAGGGGGTGGAGGCTGTCCCACTGGTAAGCGTTTTAATAAAGAAGTGTTAGTGTGTCTTGGGGCCTCAACTGAGGTACAGGTCAGGTGACCTGAGGGCAGCCAATCAACATCCTTTGGCAAGCTGCAGTATTGAAGGTAATTGTGCACTTAGAGTTGTGTATATTAGTATTACTTTCCATTGCCTCGTAGGGTTTTTGTTAGAGTAGGCTATGTTTCAATTTTTATTTAAATATACGGGTTCCAATAATAAAGTAATTTTAATGTAATTGTGTTTAGTTCTCTGTTCCCTTTGATTAATGTTTGTGTTATTCATTCTCGTGATTTTCATTTGCTGTGCTAGAAATTCCCCTGTGTTCTCCATCTTATGAATAGTAAAGTCGCTCTAGAATCTCCCGTTCAATTCAGTAAGATTACAGTATTAATCCATTAAGATTCATTTATGTACTCTTTGAGTTCCCTGATTATTGAGTCCCTTCCTTCTTGGGGACCAATAATTTTAGACAGTCATTTATGTTGGGAAGGTGGTGGCAGTGTTTAATGATTTTTATTATAATTAGTAATAAATTAATAACCGCTATCCTTGTTATGTCCTCCTCATTTAATATTCAGTTTATATTCGTGGCAGTCCAGTGAGGGATCATACTGGACTGTAACAGTGTTAAGCTGGGGTATTTGATGAAGGGAAAGAGTAGAGAGAGAGTTACAGCAAGGGTAGCGTTCAGAACGATCACAGAGGACAGAGGGTTATTACACTACTACCTTGTAGGTAAGGTTCGAAATGTTGAAGGTTCAGGACGATGGAGAGGAGTTCTTTTTCTATGGTGCTATAGTTCTTCTGATGAGGCTTCAATTTGTAGCTGTAGTAGCTGACAGGAAGAACCTCTTCGCCACGCTGTTGCATAAGAACGCCCCCGATGCTGGTGCCACTTGCGTCGACATTGATGATGAAGGGCTTCGTAATATCTCGAGAGGCGAAAATGGGATTAGAACATAGCAGAGACTTTAGTTGTTCAAAGGCAACGGTCTGCTGAATGGTCCAATGATACCGTTGCTTGAGGATGACGTATATTGGCGACTTGTCACCTCTACTGACGACTGTCTCCTTGTTCTCACGAAGGCACTTAGCTGCCGCTTTGAACTCGGGGGACAGTATGGTGCTTCTGTAATTGCCTCGAATCTTTCCTCCTTCTGCAATAAGTTCTGCTTGTAAGGTGTCTTTGGTGGTGACCTTCTTTTGTGTCTCGAGGTCGAATATGTCGTCCAACAGGATCTCCAACTCCACTTTCTGGGCCATCTCACTTGGTCTGGACATAATGTGACAGTTTATACCCAGATTTAGGAGAGTGACTTGGTCCTCAGTGAGGTTGATTCCAGCAAGGTTCAGGAAGCCGTCTCTTGGTCGTGGAATCGCCATAGGTCCTCCATATAATGTTGTTAGTTTCAAAAGAATTTAGAATGTAGAAGCACCATACTGTCCCCCGAGCTCAAAGCGGCAGCTAAGAGCCTTCGTGAGAACAAGGAGATAGTCCTCAGGAGAGGTGACAAGTCGCCAATATACGTCATTCTTAAAAAAGACGAATATCTGGCGAAAATTAACCTCATACTCTCTGATCAAACTAAATTCCAAAGGGTAACGAAGGACACTACAGCCGAATTGAAAACAAAGGTTAACAGATTGATCGAAACTGTGAACGCCAAGAAATCTGGACTCCACCTGCCAAAGAGTATTGGGGAATATAAACCTGGGTATGCATATGGAAAAGTCAAGACACACAAGCCTGGAAACCCACTTAGGCCAATCATCAGCCAGATACCCACACCCACGTACAGACTGGCGAAGTGACTCAACGGCTTGTTGACTCCTTACGTACCTTGCGCCTTCAGCTTGAAGTCTCCGAAGGAATTTGTTGACTTACTGTGGGGAACATGGGCCACAGGGATAAGAGGCTCGTTGGATGTAGAATCACTGTTTACCAACGTACCTGTGGATGAAACAATCGGGATGATAGCCGACAGAGTGTATCGTGATCCAGCCTGTACTCCTCTTGACATACCAGAAAACATTCTAAGGAAACTACTCCAAGCTTGTACTAAAGAGGCACCCCCTTCTTGAGCTCGGTTGGGCATATGTATAAGCAAGTAGATGGGGTCGCCATGGGTTCTCCCCTAGGTGTCCTGTTTGCGAACTTCTACATGGGTACCATCGAACACAAGTTCTTAGTCGACATGAACTTGAAACCGGCCATATACTGCAGGTATGTTGACGACATTTTTACACAGATACCGGATGTCAGACGTCTGCAGAAGCTGAAGGAGGCATTCGAGCGGAATTCTGTGTTGCGTTTCACTTACGAGATGGAGAAGGATGGGAAGCTGCCCTTTCTAGATGTAACAGTCATGGAAAGGAGCTGAGGTTTCCACACTGCAGTCTACACTAAGGAAACAAACATAGGAATGTGCCTAAATGCCAACAGTGACTGCCCAGATAGGTACAAGAGGAGTGTTGTGTTATGATTTCAGCCTGCAGGAGAAACGAGTCTCCCCCTTGAGAGTTATTCAGCAAGCGTGACCTGATTAGAAGGGCTAAGAAATATGGAGGTGAAGACACAGATGAAAAGTAGCTGGTTGGATTCGATGAACAATTTGAGATTATGGGCAGTGAATAAGAAAATAGATAAATGACTGGTTAGGAGATGTGGATATTTTGCAGGTGGAGTGAGGCTCGCTTCTGGAGGGCTTTGAGCTCACGTGAGTGCCAGACATCACAGGGGGAAAGCTGCGCTCCATTGTGCTTCCGTCAGAAAGGAACCCCTAGTGATACATCTCCAAGAGAAGAGAAGTGTGCAGACATGCCAGCTGTGGAATCGAGCTGAGGACGTGTCTCAAGTCCTGGACGGCGAGAAGTGTTTATTAAGCCGCCCAGAGACATTTTCGTGGGCTGTGGAAGCGCCCTGGCCAGACGCTGTCAGAGGGAGGAGCACCCTCGACCAGACAATCTGTGGTAAGCACGTTTAAGCCAGTTCATAGTGATTGCTTATAGTTGGTCGTGCGCCCAGCGACAGTAGCAGTGTTTGTTTATAAGTTAGAAATGTTTTGGTAAGGCAGGAAGCCTAAATGAGAGGACGGAGATGAGAGAGACAGCTGGAGGGACGAGCAGCGCATCCTCTCCCGTCGATCGCCTGAAGCCAACTGACTGGCGGCGGCGGAGGACCCTCCCCAAAGTGAGGAGGACCGCCGGGCAAGGCGGAGCATGGACCAGCCCAAAATGGGGGAGTCCACTCTCACAGTATGTAGAGGACAGATAGAGGTTGGAGGCAAAGATATTGTGTGATTATTTTTGTTTATGTGATAAAGGGGAAACATTTTTATTGGAGTGTCAATGAGTTGCAGGTTTGTCTTTGGGGAACAAGTTGCTGAGAACTTCGAAGCCAGCACAGAGGGAATAGTTGATGAGACTCCAAGGTAGTGGAGGAGAGGACCTCGAGCTGTGAGGAGAAGCAGTGAAGAGGAGTGTTACGTGCTTCTGCAGAGGTGGTGAAGCACCACAGTTGTTTGAGGAAACTTTATGGTGCAGCAGCCAGGAGAGCTGTGGAGGACCCTAGTAGAAGTAGTGAAGCACCATAGTTGTTCAAGGAAACTTCATGGTAGCAGCTGGAGGAGCTGCGGGGATTCTGGTAGTTAAGCCCAGAAGAACCTGAAGATATCAGGGTAGTGAACTTCCAGATGTGGAAGGGGAGTTCTAAATGATTACTTGTAGGGAGGTGATAGTGTCATTAGTGTGCAAGACGCAGTGAAAGGTGAGCGATTTTTGCCATTCTTGTGCTGAGGAGTGTATATACTGAAGTATAGAGTTACAGTCGTGGGCTGGATTACCTATAGATGTATGTGTTCTAGGACTGATAGAGTGATCGATTGATCATTGGTGTGTATCAAGGAACATTTATAATGATATATATATGTTATTGCATTCATATGCTGATTTTCCTTGTACATGTTTATAGATATATATTCTCTTGCTGATAGTGCAGCATTGTATTATAAGACTTGACCTACCTGAGGAGGTTGGTAATCTTAGGTGGTGAACCAGGAGATAGGATACCACTTGATAAGCTGACGATAGAGTTTTGATGGTGTTGGAGTGCAACCTGACTGTAATAGTATAGAGTATAGGATTCATTATTATTAAATGTGTGTTATGTGCTTTGTCCAGTAAATGTATTCAAATTTGCTGGTGTTTGCCCTTGTCCTAGTGAGGCTTCACAGGAAATAGTAAAGAAGGAGAGAGAGAGAGAGAAAGAAACAGGAACCACTGCTGTGGACAGGGTAGGACGGAAAACTAGTAAGTCAAAGGGGATTGAGGAGATCATATCACATAAGGAGAGAGTGGGGAGTCACAGCGGCTCGAGTGGGTGTGTGCACGTGACAACGAGGCTAAGTGTTGAAGCCGCATCCCCTAAACATGTGACGTTGAGCCCCTCTCCAAGAGCCAGAAGTGCCTAGTGTGATCTCCTAGTGAAGTATAAGCTCTCTACCGAGTTGTGGGTTGGGTGTCCGTAAAGGAGGAACAACACGACAACAACACCAACCCACTATACAATAAATTGGGGGCCTGTGTCCGGGATAGTGAATTGACACACCACACCCTGTCCAAGAGTGGATTTGTATACCCCTTGTCGAAATAGATACACTGCGTGACCGCAGGTGTATATTCTCTCTCTGGGAAGACTCACAGGACAAGATGGATAAGGTGCAAGCATTGTGGAGTCAGGCAAGCCTGAGGACTTGGAAGGTTGCACGAGGGATCAATTAAAACAAATAGCAGAAAAATGTGGCATTAGGTTGAAAGCATCTAAAGTAACTGGGATGAAGGATGAGATCCTGAGGCAGTTAAGAGCCAAAAGTGAAGCGGCAGAAAGGACCCCAGAAGGAGCTGAAAGTGGAAAGGAGGATGATGGGCAAGATGAAGTGAGATCCCAGGGATCGAGTAGGAGCAGCAAGAGTAGCCGCAGTAACAGGAGTAGCCGGAATAGGAACTTGGAGAGATTCCAGTTAGAGCTCCAGATGCAGCGTGAGGAGAGACTGTTCCAGCTGGAAAAGATGAAATTGGAACTCCAGATGAAAATGAAGCCGAGAGGGAAAAGAGAAAAACCAGACTGGAAATAGAAAAGAGAAAACCAGAGTAAGAGAACTGGAGTTGGAACAGGAGAAAGAAAAAGAAAAGGCCCAGGTTGAAATAGAAAAAGAGAAAAAAAAACAAATGCAGATAGAAGCGAATAGAACCTTGCTGAACAAAGGATTGAACACGGGGTGCCAGAGAGCACCACCCAGGTATCACACTCACCAGATGTTAGGGTTAGGGAGAGGGACATTCCCTTGTTTGTTCCCGAAGAGGCAGAGAGCTTTTCGCAATTTTGAAAAAGTAGCCAGTATCAAAGAGTGGCCAC
>WNGS01166132.1:14000-34000 GCA_020271785.1 Procambarus virginalis | reverse complement strand
AGGGTACCAATTTATACCCCTTTTTATATTAAATAGTGTATATACTATTTAGTATATATATATATATATATACTAAATTATATATTATATATTTTTCCCCTTTGTCATACCAACCTGACCTCATAATAGAACGTCGCATTTTGACGTATACTCTAAGGCCTAAAAAATTGTCGTACTAGAAAATGGAAGCGGCTGGCGAAATTGACGTAATGTTCCGTTTTCTGTTGTGGGTTCCCTGGTAGGTTAGGATAAGGTGCACTTTAGTAGGACAGTTTCTTGACGTTGGGGGTCTTTAGGAGGACGGGCTGGAGCATAAAAGACTTGAGGTGATCATTTGTATGTAATTCAATATTATTATTTTCATTCTATTGCGGTATTATCAATGTTGTGGTGAGATTTGATTATTATTTTAGATTAGTAATAATCTATAGTTATGATAATTGAATGGCAGATGCAAAAAATCTAGTAATTGTGTTAATTTAAAAATCCAAGATTTCTGTGACGTTATTAAGTCTAAGTTATATCTAAAATTAGAATGAAAATAATTTATTAATATTGTTGTGGCTTTGCCAGCGACGACGCATGATATCCAAGTCCAGTACAGCCCCGCTCCTGTGCCAGGTAAGTCCACTACAGGCTCACCACAGCCCCGCTCCAGTGCCAGGTAAGTCCACTACGGGCTCACCACAGCCCCGCTCCTGTGCCAGGTAAGTCCACTACAGGCTCACCACAGCCCCGCTCCAGTGCCAGGTAAGTCCACTACGGGCTCACAACAGCCCCGCTCCAGTGCCAGGTAAGTCCACTACAGGCTCACCACAGCCCCGCTCCAGTGCCAGGTAAGTCCACTACGGGCTCACCACAGCCCCGCTCCAGTGCCAGGTAAGTCCACTACAGGCTCACCACAGCCCCGCTCCAGTGCCAGGTAAGTCCACTACGGGCTCACCACAGCCCCGCTCCAGTGCCAGGTAAGTCCACTACGGGCTCACCACAGCCCCGCTCCAGTGCCAGGTAAGTCCACTACGGGCTCACCACAGCCCCGCTCCTGTGCCAGGTAAGTCCACTACGGGCTCACCACAGCCCCGCTCCAGTGCCAGGTAAGTCCACTACGGGCTCACCATAGCCCCGCTCCTGTGCCAGGTAAGTCCACTACGGGCTCACCACAGCCCCGCTCCAGTGCCAGGTAAGTCCACTACGGGCTCACCATAGCCCCGCTCCTGTGCCAGGTAAGTCCACTACGGGCTCACCACAGCCCCGCTCCAGTGCCAGGTAAGTCCACTACGGGCTCACCACAGCCCCGCTCCTGTGCCAGGTAAGTCCACTACGGGCTCACCATAGCCCCGCTCCTGTGCCAGGTAAGTCCACTACGGGCTCACCACAGCCCCGCTCCAGTGCCAGGTAAGTCCACTACGGGCTCACCACAGCCCCGCTCCAGTGCCAGGTAAGTCCACTACGGGCTCACCACAGCCCCGCGGACAGGTTCACTGATGGTTAAAAACCGTATACACTTTCCTTACCGTTTCTAGGGCCACCAGATGGCAGGTTAGGTTAGGTTAGGTTAGGTTAGGTTAGGTCAATCTTCTCGAAAGCTGTGTAGTGGTTATACCAGTACAAGTTGATAGTAAGTGACATCCTTCATTGGGGCGTGTATAGTGGTACACCGCGTTGGATTTTTGGAGAGGATCGAACTGTCGACACTGTAAATACTAAGAGTGAGAAGGGCTGGAGGGACATGGCGCCTATTGGTCCATATCTGGCCAGGATGGGCCAATAGGCGCAGTGGGGTCACTTCTTGCTAATTACGTTCTTCTTTAACATGTTTTATCTTTTACTTAATGGTTTTCACTTATTTAATTCGTATTTATTCAAGTGTTTAATTCGTATTTAGGATTAAAGAACAGACTTATGTGGTTAGGAGTTATTAATGGCAAGAACATTTTTTATACACCTGAATGTTCAGGTAATATATGAACATATCTCCATATAAGAACATGAACACCATATAAGAACATGAACACCATATAAGAACATGATCACCATATAAGAACATGATCACCATATAAGAACATGATCACCATATAAGAACATGATCACCATATAAGAACATGAACACCATATAAGAACATGATCACCATATAAGAACATGAACACCATATAAGAACATGATCACCATATAAGAACATGAACATTATATGGTTCTTGAATCATACTTAATCTAAATGGTTAATATATTGTCATTTGTTGATTTTATTTGTCAAAGACTAAATATAAATAATATTAATATTAATAATAACAATAATAATAAAATAAATAATTAATATAAATTATAATGAGAATTACAGCTTACTCCACCACATAATTTGACTCATTCAACATTAACAATAAGCAACAGGCGCGCAACATTGCCCCTGCAACGATAGCATCAACAATAGTACAATCAATCTGCTTTGCAACCACGGGAGACATCTCCCGAGCCGGTCGGCCGAGCGGACAGCACGCTGGACTTGTGATCCTGTGGTCCTGGGTTCGATCCCAGGCGCCGGCGAGAAACAATGGGCAGAGTTTCTTTCACCCTATGTCCCTGTTACCTAGCAGTAAAATAGGTACCTGGGTGTTAGTCAGCTGTCACGGGCTGCTTCCTGGGGGGTGGAGGCCTGGTCGAGGACCGGGCCGCGGGGACACTAAAAGCCCCGAAATCATCTCAAGATAACCTCAAGATCCCGTCACGCAGGGTGCAGTCGCACCTCCACAGATCTCCAGTGTCATCTATTGATACTGGTAATGGCTCAAAAGGGCCACCACTTACGGGTTATTCATGCCCGTGCCACCTTTCAGGTGGCTTAATCTTCATCAATCAATCAATCCTTGATTGATTGGCAGCGTACCGCTCGAATAGTACATCGGATTTTGACACATAAATTCCCTACGTCCAAAAACAGATGTACTAACCATCACAGCGGCTCCCAAAAGTAACGAGATGTCTCGTTTTCTATTTGTGGGTCCATGGTTAGGTTAAGTTAGGTTCGGGTAAATTAGTACATCAGTTTCATGACGTTGTGAACGCCTGAGAAGACGGGATGTGAGCCTCATGGTGCTATAGCATTCCTCATATTAGCTTAAGCGTGAGGCGCATTATGTGGCCATCATGGGGCCACGTGGCCCTCATGGGGCCATGTGGCCATCATGGGGCCATGTGACACCTGACACATTGGCCTCCAAGGAACCTGTGAAGTTTCAGTGTTATGTGATTCCTGTGAGGGACCTCGCGGCTCACGACTCCTTGTGACACCTCATGTGAGCATCAGACGGTCGCCAGACGCTTCAGAGGGCCATGTGAGGCGTCATGACAGCTTCAGAGGGCCATGTGAGGCGTCATGACAGCTTCAGAGGGCCATGTGTGGCGTCATGACAGCTTCAGAGGGCCATGTGTGGCGTCATGACAGCTTCAGAGGGCCATGTGCCGCTTCATGACAGCTTCAGAGGGCCATGTGCCGCTTCATGACAGCTTCAGATGGCCATGTGAGGCGTCATGACAGCTTCAGAGGGCTATGTGAGGCGTCATGACAGCTTCCGAGGGCCATGTGAGGCGTCATGACAGCTTCCGAGGGCTATGTGAGGCGTCATGACAGCTTCCGAGGGCCATGTGAGGCGTCATGACAGCTTCAGAGGGCCATGTGACGCGTCATGACAGCCTCAGAGGGCCATGTGAGGCGTCATGACAGCTTCAGAGGGCTATGTGACGCGTCATGACAGCTTCAGAGGGCCATGTGACGCGTCATGACAGCTTCAGAGGGCCATGTGACGCGTCATGACAGCTTCAGAGGGCCATGTGACGCGTCATGACAGCTTCAGAGGGCCATGTGACGCGTCATGACAGCTTCAGAGGGCCATGTGACTTCATGACAGCTTCAGAGGGCCATGTGACGCGTCATGACAGCTTCAGAGGGCCATGTGCCGCTTCATGACAGCTTCAGAGGGCCATGTGCCGCTTCATGTGCAGACTAAGATGGTCTGAACGAGAAAAAGCCCGCTCACAGAGCCGACACTGGAAGGGTCTGTCACCCGTGTGCTTGCGGTAGTGTCGCGTGAGCTCGTCGGAGCGCGCGAACTTCCAGCCGCAACCCTTCCAGTCGCAGGTGTAGGGCTTCTCTCCGGTGTGGGTCCTCATGTGTGCCTTCAGGTGTGACGACTTGGCGTACGTCTTGGCGCAGCCCGTTTGAGAACAGGTGTGGGTTATCGCCTTGCGTCGCGTCCAGCGTCTGCGACGACGAGGCTTCATGGGCGTAGTGAGGGCTGAGGGTTGGGCAGGTGGGGACGGAAGAACACTCTGGGGCACTGCCGGATGCCTCGAGGGCCCCGGAGAGGGCGCTGAAAGCCCTGGGTATCCTGGGTATGGGTACTGGGGCCCAGGTCCTCCCTGTATGTACACCGAGCGAGCGTAGATATTGTAGTGTTGGTCGCCTCCGTACGACGTGCCCTCGGCCCCCTGGTATGCTGCGCCCCATGTCTGCAGCGCAGCCGGATGCTGGTAATGTTGCGCTGCCGGCTGCTGCTGGGCGCAGTACTGCTGTCCCATCGCCGTCGTCTGGTAAACCTGCTGTCCTCCGGGCGGGAATGATGGCTGCAGCGGAGGCTGTTGGTGCTGCTGTATTTGTTGGTGTATGAGCGACAAGTTGGCGTTGTAGTCGTGTCGGGCTGAGCACGACAACTGCACGGTCGGCCCCGCCGCCCGCTCACCCGACCACGGGTCTTCCAACTTTATCCGGCCCTCAAGGCCGGGTGGCGCTGCTCTACCTCCGGTGTCCTGAGACACGCTCGGGAAACAAGTCCGTCCGTACTCTCCCTGGGAGGTAAACCGCAACTTGCTCATGCTCGCAGGCAGTTTACCGAAAGGTGTAGACTCAACATCCTCCTTTTGCGTCAGGATTGAGACGCTGTTCTTGGAGTCAGCGGAGAAGGATGCCGCTGACGCAGCGTCCGCTGTGTGACTCTGAAAGTCGTTCTTGCACAAGAGCTCAAAAGCCCCAGCCGGCTGTGGGATGGTGAGGTCGTGCCAGGAAGAGGGGTGCCGCGCCCCCTGCTGCTGCTGCAGGGGGAGGTGGCGGGAGTCAGGCGGGGGAACGGCGCGGATATCCGGCTGGGGAAAGTGTCGGGGATCAGGCTGCTGCAGATGTCGCGCTTCAGGCTGGGGTAGTTGCGATGGGTCGGGCTGTGGCGGGAGGTGCAGACCAGCGGAGGGGAAGACATGGCGGGCTGCTGGTGCCCACGGCGGCTCCGTGGCGGCGCTGAACCCTCCTCCTCCTCGCCACACCTGCAAGAGATGATAGGTTGTTAGTGCAGGCAGCGGCACACACACGCATCTTCACTCTGATACCGACGACTGTGATGCCTCTTTGGCACAGTGCCAGCACCGTTCTCTAGCACAACCTACGAGTGTACCCACACTACCCACTGGACACACACTCTCAGAAGCTAACACCACTACACTACACAGTTAGTAGTTCTCATTGTAGAGTTTCTCACTCCACAATGAGAACTCGTAGATGAGAAATGCGTCACGTAGGTCGTTCACCAGGCAATGGTGACACAGACTCACAGGAATATGAGTGTAAACTCACAGGAACATGAGTGTAAACTCACAGGAACATAAGTGAAGACTCACAAGAACATGAGTGTAAACTCACAGAAACATAAGTGAAGACTCACAGGAACATGAGTGTAGACTCACAGGAACCCAGGGCCACGAAACCATCAGCAACAAACCACATAAGCTTAAACTTAAAGTTATTAAGTCACTGGAACCTCAAACTTTAAAGTCCTGTTTAAGACCTGTTAAAGTCCTCAAACTTTAACGTAACTTAGCCATCATTCCAGTGTAAAGCCAACACATATTAACTCAGAGGAAAGCCCCTATCTTTTAGGGGTTTTAAGTTAGTCTCTAACTAACTTAAAGGGCGAAAAGCCCTTTGGGAAATGTAGAAAATAAGGATCAATATTCCTTATGAGCCATAAACCCGACAAATAATATGCCTAACAAGATTATGGGTTGTCAAGGTTATGGGTTGTCAAGGTTATGGGTTGTCAATATTATGGGTTGTCAATATTATGGGTTGTCAATATTATGGGTTGTCAAGGTTATGGGTTGTCAAGATTATGGGTTGTCAAGGTTATGGGTTGTCAAGATTATGAGTTGTCAAGGTTATGGGTTGTCAAGATTATGGGTTGTCAAGGTTATGGGTTGTCAAGATTATGAGTTGTCAAGGTTATGGGTTGTCAATATTATGGGTTGTCAAGGTTATGGGTTGTCAAGATTATGAGTTGTCAAGGTTATGGGTTGTCAAGATTATGAATTGTCAAGATTATGGGTTGTCAAGATTATGGGTTGTCAAGGTTATGGGTTGTCAAGGTTATGGGTTGTCAAGATTATGGGATGTCAAGGTTATGAGTTGTCAAGATTATGGGTTGTCAAGATTATGGGTTGTCAAGATTATGGGTTGTCAAGATTATGGGATGTCAAGGTTATGAGTTGTCAAGATTATGGGTTGTCAAGATTATGGGTTGTCAAGATTATGGGTTGTCAAGATTATGGGATGTCAAGGTTATGAGTTGTCAAGATTATGGGTTGTCAAGATTATGGGTTGTCAAGATTATGGGTTGTCAAGATTATGGGTTGTCAAGATTATGGGGTGTCAAGATTATGGGTTGTCAAGATTATGGGGTGTCAAGATTATGGGTTGTCAAGATTACGGGTTGTCAAGATTACGGGTTGACAAGATTACGGGTTGTCAAGATTATGGGTTGTCAAGATTATGACCCAAACCCGAATGTAGCACTGATGAAAATGGTTGATGTAGGAATATGAAACTGTCAAGAATGATTGACACATGTGAACATAACATTGTGTGAATGATTGTCATGTTAGTGATTGCCATCTTAGTCATTGACATGTGAACGTGACATTAGTGTCAATGCGAAACATGACATCGCGGTCAATGATTGACAATGACATCAATATCAGTGATTGACAAATGCGAACATGACATCATTGCTAACGATTGGCACATATAACATGATATCGATGTCAATGATTGACACCTGTGAAAATAACCTCATTGTCAATGATTGACTCAAGCGCACATGACATCTGTCAACGCCTGGCACGTGCATTTGACATCAATGTCAATGATTGACTCATATGAACATGACATGGTGGAATAAATGTGAGTTTACCAATGGAATAATAACTATTTTCATGAACAAATAACAAGAGGCTATTATGATTACGAATATGAAACAAATATGATTGACGCTGACACAACAATGAATGCCAAATGAATAATTACACACATGTTAGTGATGCGATGATGAGTTTTTCACTAATACAAGTATGAGGCGCTGTTGTATTACAGACATGCGCAAGCCTCATCATTGACTCATGTCAATCCACAGACAGTCACGGCCGATATGAG
This sequence comes from Procambarus virginalis, assembly GCA_020271785.1. Classification (NCBI taxonomy): domain Eukaryota; kingdom Metazoa; phylum Arthropoda; class Malacostraca; order Decapoda; family Cambaridae; genus Procambarus; species Procambarus virginalis. Next base: position 26,534 of record WNGS01166132.1, on the reverse strand, counting down.
CATTATAAAATGTAACTGCAGTGTGTATACAGAGCAAAAGAAAATCAATTTCAGAAGCCCAACCTATACGTTTCTACTGAAGCTGTTTGGCACGGTTAAAAACTCATTATTGAAGCACATAGGCACGAGTGAAGCCATTAGCCAAACACACATGCGCGATCACGGGAAGATACGGACAGTTTGTTTACATCGGTTACGCTCCGTTCCCGCTCAAGTGATCGACTGTCTCTCTGGCGCTGGGTAAACCCCCTCCCACTTTCCTTTCAGACTATCTTCTTATTCATTACTCCGTTATCTATAGAATTCCTGCGTTATCTACAATATTTTTGCCGCTATTGCGTTTTCGTTATTGGTGGAAATTGTTGTGTTTGTTGAAGCAGCGAGTGGTGACTAGGGACGAGTTAAACTAATGAGGTTTTGGTCGGGATGAGACTGGTGGAAATGCATTTAATTAAGTATTTATGTATTCACACATGAGGCAGGAGCCCATCACTGCGGCCTCCATCACGCTGCCTCCATCACGCCGCCTCCATCACGCCGCCTCCATCACGCCGCCTCACACTCGCTGCCTCCATCACGCTGCCTCCATCACGCCGCCACCATCACGCTGCCTGCATCACGCTGCCTCAATCACGCCGCCTCCATCACGCCGCCTCCATCACGCTGCCTCACACTCGCTGCCACCATCACGCGGCCTCCATCACGCCGCCTCCATCACGCTGCCTCCATCACGCTGCCTCCATCACGCCGCCTCCATCACGCTGCCTCCATCACGCTGCCTCCATCACGCTGCCTCCATCACGCTGCCTCCATCACGCTGCCTCCATCACGCCGCCTCCATCACGCGGCCTCCATCACGCTGCCTCCATCACGCCGCCTCCATCACGCGGCCTCCATCACGCTGCCTCCATCACGCTGCCTCCATCACGCTGCCTCCATCACGCTGCCTCCATCACGCTGCCTCCATCACGCTGCCTCCATCACGCTGCCTCCATCACGCTGCCTCCATCACGCTGCCTCACACTCGCTGCCTCCATCACGCTGCCTCCATCACGCTGCCTCCATCACGCTGCCTCCATCACGCTGCCTCCATCACGCTGCCTCCATCACGCTGCCTCCATCACGCTGCCTCCATCACGCTGCCTCCATCACGCTGCCACCATCACGCCGCCCCATCACGCCGCCACCATCACGCGGCCTCCATCACGCTGCCTCCATCACGCTGCCTCCATCACGCCGCCTCCATCACGCTACCTTCACCAGACCTTCCCTGCCACTCTCCTGCAGGCCCTCTTAGTGCATCCCAGTTTGCACAGTTGCAACTTCGTGGAAAATGCAGCTGATTTGCTTAACCAGCAACGTACGAACTCGAGCAATAAACCTAACTTATCGAGACCGATAACGCCATGTTGTTGTTAAAGATTCGCTACCTGGAGCAAGAAGTTCCAAGTAGCACGGGCTATGGTGAGCCCGTAGTGGATGATTATTCAATATTACGGTGCTTTAATAATTACTTTTACGTCGCGTTTTTAACGGTTTCGTAAATGAAATGAGATGTATTAAGTGTGAGGACAGGTGAAGGCGCCTACACTGGAGGAAATATGATTGACGATAAGATTACGATATTACAAAAGTGTCCTAATTGGCACTGAAGGAGAAATTGGCAATTGAATACCAATTACACCTCACTAAGGAAGAACTAAAGAATGTGCCCAGATTATTAACTATTTATATAAGTACTCAAGAAAATATATAATTTAACTATGAACAAAAGCTGAAGTTTGTTATTAGACCAATATAAGAAAGTCTACACGTCCTCCCACAAGATTAATAAAGAAATAAAATAATACACAATATTAAATCACAAGGAGGTGATATCATCATGCAATAATCATTGGAGCATTCCACGGATTCGAACCCGTGTTATGCGTCACCCCAGCCATGCATGCGAGTGTAGGCACATGAATGAGATGACCCAGAACGCTGGTTCGAATCCCCGGATAGCTGCAACGATTTTCAAATTAAATAATCTCAGAATTTTCCCAGCAGCATGGAGGGTCATCAATGTAGTACCAGTTGTTAAAAAAGTTAACCTTTGAGTTAGTTTAAAACCAATTGACGGAAAGTTAGATTATTAATTATTTATTTAGGAACAGTACATAGTTACAGCGATACAGTACAAACATTCTGTTAGATTTAAAGATAGAGGTAGTACATACAAAACTTAAAGGCACTGGTACGCATAGCGTTTCGGGCAAGGGAAGCATTTGAATGTTATCTGAAGCATTAATAGTTTTAATGCTTTTTATTGCAGTGGTTATTGATGCCATGATATTATTTATCCTTGCCTTAAGCATTAAATCACATGGCAATGGCTACCAAAATAAATTGTATTTGATGATGGTTAAGGGATAGAAAACGCAGAGTGGGGGATAATCGCGAGTAACATCTGAGTGTCTTGTGACCTCTATTGAGGAGTAAATAACAATATAAGTTAATTTTCAGGCGATAACAAAATGAGAATAACTAAAAATTCAAATGAAACACTAGAGAAATGCGGGAAGAAATTGTAAATGTAGTTATTTTACATAAGTATATCTAAGCTCTGGAAAATATGCAGCACTAAATATCGGTTCAGTAATGTGGGAATTGGTAATTCTGTTTGTAAAATAAATGAACAGGGTTGTTGTTGTTGTTGTTTAAGATTCGCTACTTGGAACAAAAATTTCCAAGTAGCACGGGCTATGGTGAGCCCGCAGAGCTGAATGAACAGGGGGGAAAGCGCCAAGCCATTACGACTTTATAGTACTTGGAAAGGGGTCAGGATAAGGATTTGGGTTGGGACGGGGGGAAGGAATGGCGCGCAACAGTTATGGACGGTCGGGGATTGAACACCGACCTGCATGACCGTCGCTCTACCGTCCAGCCCAAGTGGTAGTGGGAGTCATAATTAGTAAGTACTGTAAGCCTCGATCTACAGTCATACTGGCTTAGTGCTTCTTTGTCTGGCCTTGCTGCCAAGAAGCCAGGATACCATGTATGTATGTGTGCTACAGTAAAGATGTTTCTTTACTGTAGACACTGTTTCTTTAAAGATGTTTCTACTGATGTTTATAAAGATGTTTCTACTGATGTTTATAAAGATGTTTCTACTGATGTTTATAAAGATGTTTCTACTGATGTTTATAAAGATGTTTTCTACTGATGTTTCTAAAGATGTTTCTACTGTTTCTACTGATGTTTCTACTTTACTGTGAATGTTTCAATTATGATGTTTCTTTACTATATATCTTAAAGTGTTATAAACTAGAACACATGTTATCATAGAACATAACTTCGGGACTGAGATCTCACTTAGAATATGGTGTTCAGTTTTGTTCACTGCAGAACAAGATGAACATTAATTTCCTTGAGAACATAGAGGGTGTAATGACGAAGTTAATACCCGCCGTTAACAGCCTTCCTTGATGACAATTCATGAAGAGAACAGTAGTTAGCTTGTCCTGAACGGTAGTTAGGTTGTCCTCAACGGTAGTTAGGTTGTCCTGAACGGTAGTTAGATGGTTCTGAACGGTAGTTAAGTGGTCCTGAACGGTAGTAAGATAGGGTCCCGGTAGTACAGTCGGCTTCGTTCTCGGCCCGCAATCGAGTACTCCGGGTTCGAGCCCCGGGCGGGGCAGAAATGATTGGACGTGTTTCCTATCAGCTCATGCCTCTGTTCACCCAGCAGTGAGTAGGTTCCCAGGAGTTAGTCATGTTGTTGTGGGCTTGTGTCCTGGGAGGAGGGGAGGAGGAGACCTCGATATAAGCCTAACATGTTCTGGTTATATAGACTGGCTTCCTGTCCCCGACACAAGGTATTATCACTAACAAGTAATTCGAGCTTAAACAACCAGTAAACTATCGTCTGGACTGAACTGTTAATCGTGGACATAAATTTTAACAAATTTGGGGATAATTAAAATATTTTCCAAAAAATCTGCTAATTTTAGTAATGTAATAATAATAATAATAATAAATAAAATTTAATAATTTAAGGTACGGGTAAAACAATTACAAGTTTAAGAGCAAGCCAACTTGTCACGTGTTCCATATATAAAAAAAAACTATTTGCAAACCAATATTTACCCAGGTCTTTCCTAACCCATATTTACCCAGGTCTTTCCTAACCAGTATTTACCCAGGTTTTTCCTAACCAGTATTTACCCAGGTCTTCCCTAACTCTAAACTTACCCAAACTGCATGCACCTTTTTTTGTAATGTTGTGTTAATATATTTACCACATTCTCAATATCTCCTTTGTTATTCTCGTCCGTCCAATTGGACATTTTACAAGGTCATTATTACCAGTTTTTTTGTTCTTGCCTCGTTTGTGTGACATTGTTCCTCTCATTGTTGTTGTAACTAACGTTACAGTGACTGTAACGCTGCTGACAGTGACTGTAACGCTGCTGACAGTGACTGTAACGCTGCTGACAGTGACTGTAACACTGCTGACAGTGACTGTAACGCTGCTGACAGTGACTGTAACGCTGCTGACAGTGACTGTAACGCTGCTGACAGTGACTGTAACGCTGCTGACAGTGACTGTAACGCTGCTGACAGTAACTGTAACGCTGCTGACAGTGACTGTAACGCTGCTGACAGTGACTGTAACGCTGCTGACAGTGACTGTAACGCTGCTGACAGTGACTGTAACGCTGCTGACAGTGACTGTAACGCTGCTGACAGTGACTGTAACGCTGCTGACAGTGACTGTAACGCTGCTGACAGTGACTAACGCTGCTGACAGTGACTGTAACGCTGCTGACAGTGACTGTAACGCTGCTGACAGTGACTGTAACGCTGCTGACAGTGACTGTAACGCTGCTGACAGTAACTGTAACGCTGCTGACAGTGACTGTAACGCTGCTGACAGTGACTAACGCTGCTGACAGTGACTGTAACGCTGCTGACAGTGACTGTAACGCTGCTGACAGTGGCTGTAACGCTGCTGACAGTGACTGTAACGCTGCTGACAGTGACTGTAACGCTGGTGACAGTGACTGTAACGCTGCTGACAGTGACTGTAACACTGCTGACAGTGACTGTAACGCTGCTGACAGTGACTGTAACGCTGGTGACAGTGACTGTAACGTTACAGTGGCTGTAACGACAGTTCAAGACACTCTTCCTTCCTCATTGATAAAGATAAACAATGAATTTAATTTCCTTGAAGAAAATAACTAATGAAAGACATTTTTTAATGTTAATTCTTGTTTAAACCTTTCAAGAAACACAAGAAAAGAGACTAATAAATAAATACGCTGAGTTCGGGGTCATTAAGTATTTACATAAGCACTGACGAAGCCTGTTTATCTTTCCTCAGTCATGACACCTGTGTTTTGAGTTATTAAACCGTATAATATCTCTGAACCAACACAAAGTTGTTTATAACCATAATAACTATGGGTTGTGACGTCCCTAAGCTTGTGAACGGTTTAATAACTAAGCTGCCATGATTACTGAAAGATGTACACGTTTCGTAAATAGATAAACCAATGCATGGTAAGTGTAGGAAAGCAGAGACTCAAGGAGAGAGAGAGAGAGACAGGCGTAAGGATCCCACGAGTGTGCTAGATCAGCAGAACCTTTGTGAGTTGTTGTGATGGCGCCTCCGCCCTCACCTTACTCATAAGATAAATAATAGCTGGATGCCGCTCCATAAACTGCTGGGCAAACAGCCCCGCCATCGCCGCTCTTCCTAAATGGCAGAGAGGGAGAGAGGCTTCGGGCCCGCGGCCGCTCACACCATGCAAACAGCCCGCCATCTGAACACATCTGCTCGTTTCTACTTTTAGGCAACTCATCCTCCGAATTGACAGTACGATTTAATACTAAGTGTTATAAGTACATTTTCTTACTGTCATAAACAGTGCATAAGTGCACTTATGGGGCTGTCACACTTACCCAACTCCCTCCCTCAATTTAATTGTCCTCGTTTTCTGTTAAGACTTAAAATTTTAGGATGAAGTTTTCTATTTCAATTTGCATTGTTGTTAAAGATTCGCTACCTGGAACAAAGTACTAAGTAGTACGGGTGATAGTGGTGAGCCCGTAGTGCCATTATTCCTCCAATTTGCATTATAAAAGTTTTAAATATTAGGAATTTCTTTTTCAGGTTTATTAAACAATAAAGATTTTATACAAAATTTTAAAATATCCTGAGTTATTTTACAACGTATTAATATATTTTAGTATTGTTTTATTAGTTTTATAAAACTGTGATATCAATATAGCTACAGATTAAGTACTAATTGTAACTAAGAAGCAATAAAATTATTATCTTCAAAAACTAAGACGGTTAGGTGAGGTTGTGGTTTTCTATTCAGTTTTTCAGGTAAACTCAAATATTCACAATATATTTGACAGTACGATTTAAAACTAAGTGAAAATATGTACAATTCCTAACTGCTATGAATAGTACATAATTGCACTTATTTGTCTCCTTACATTTACCACCCCATTTTTGGAGGACGGGCTGTTTTTAGAAGACGGGATCAAGTACTAACAGCATTATTTCATTATTTTCTAAGCACATCGTTGCTCTTATTCGTCGGGAAATTGGCTTATTTTGCCTCAATTTGTAATCAAAAGCAAAGTAGGAAAAATATATATTTCGCTTTCATTCCAGCTCATTCCAGTTGCACAAACAAAAGAGCATCATCATCTTTATATATAATGATAACGTGGCTGATTGCTGAAACACAGAGACGTAAGTGGACACGAGAATAGGCTACGAGGACGTGAGAATAGACTACAGGGACGTGAGAATAGACTACAGGGACGTGAGAATAGACTACAGGGACGCGAGAATAGACTACAGGACGTGAGAATAGACTACAGGGACGTGAGAATAGACTACAGGGACGTGAGAATAGACTACAGGGACGCGAGAATAGACTACAGGGACGTGAGAATAGACTACAGGGACGTGAGAATAGACTACAGGGACGTGAGAATAGACTACAGGGACGTGAGAATAGACTACAGGGACGTGAGAATAGACTACAGGGACGTGAGAATAGACTACGAGGATGTGAGAATAGACTACAGGGACGTGAGAATAGACTACAGGGACGTGAGAATAGACTACAGGGACGTGAGAATAGACTACGAGGACGCGAGAATAGACTACGAGGACGCGATAATAGGCGTTAACGGGACTTGCGGCAGGGAGAAAGTATCCGATCCTCAGTGTTATGGAAGAGCATCATCAAATATTTACACAATACGACTCGAAAGGATTTGATTCAGCAGTAGAAGGACTACAAGTTGTCGGAAAACGCGACATCATTGAGCGCCACTCAATAGGCAGATAATACTCCTGTTGTTTTGTAATAACAAATTAACCCTAGAAATAGGGCTTTAATCACTCATAGAAGACGTAGCACAGGGGAATTTTTTCAGTAGAAAACGGGGGATATCATTGGCACATGTCGCTATTAATTTCTCCACCAAATTTTTCTTTTTTTTTTATTTTGCGCCGAGGGGCGAGTTATTGGGCAGCGTCACTCATCCTGTGAGTGGACACACCGCCATAGTGACAGTATTGGGCAGCGCCACTCATCCTGTGAGTGGACACACCGCCATAGTGACAGTATTGGGCAGCGTCACTCATCCTGTGAGTGACACACCGCCATAGTGACAGTATTGGGCAGCGTCACTCATCCTGTGAGTGGACACACCGCCATAGTGACAGTATTGGGCAGCGCCACTCATCCTGTGAGTGGACACACCGCCATAGTGACAGTATTGGGCAGCGTCACTCATCCTGTGAGTGGACACACCGCCATAGTGACAGTATTGGGCAGCGTCACTCATCCTGTGAGTGGACACACCGCCATAGTGACAGTATTGGGCAGCGCCACTCATCCTGTGAGTGGACACACCGCCATAGTGACAGTATTGGGCAGCGCCACTCATCCTGTGAGTGGACACACCGCCATAGTGACAGTATTGGGCAGCGCCACTCATCCTGTGAGTGGACACACCGCCATAGTGACAGTATTGGGCAGCGCCACTCATCCTGTGAGTGGACACCCGCCATAGTGACAGTATTGGGCAGCGCCACTCATCCTGTGAGTGGACACACCGCCATAGTGACAGTATTGGGCAGCGCCACTCATCCTGTGAGTGGACACACCGCCATAGTGACAGTATTGGGCAGCGCCACTCATCCTGTGAGTGGACACACCGCCATAGTGACAGTATTGGGCAGCGCCACTCATCCTGTGAGTGGACACACCGCCATAGTGACAGTATTGGGCAGCGCCACTCATCCTGTGAGTGGACACACCGCCATAGTGACAGTATTGGGCAGCGCCACTCATCCTGTGAGTGGACACACCGCCATAGTGACAGTATTGGGCAGCGCCACTCATCCTGTGAGTGGACACACCGCCATAGTGACAGTATTGGGCAGCGCCACTCATCCTGTGAGTGGACACACCGCCATAGTGACAGTATTGGGCAGCGCCACTCATCCTGTGAGTGGACACACCGCCATAGTGACAGTATTGGGCAGCGCCACTCATCCTGTGAGTGGACACACCGCCATAGTGACAGTATTGGGCAGCGTCACTCATCCTGTGAGTGGACACACCGCCATAGTGACAGTATTGGGCAGCGCCACTCATCCTGTGAGTGGACACACCGCCATAGTGACAGTATTGGGCAGCGCCACTCATCCTGTGAGTGGACACACCGCCATAGTGACAGTATTGGGCAGCGCCACTCATCCTGTGAGTGGACACACCGCCATAGTGACAGTATTGGGCAGCGCCACTCATCCTGTGAGTGGACACACCGCCATAGTGACAGTATTGGGCAGCGCCACTCATCCTGTGAGTGGACACACCGCCATAGTGACAGTATTGGGCAGCGTCACTCATCCTGTGAGTGGACACACCGCCATAGTGACAGTATTGGGCAGCGCCACTCATCCTGTGAGTGGACACACCGCCATAGTGACAGTATTGGGCAGCGCCACTCATCCTGTGAGTGGACACACCGCCATAGTGACAGTATTGGGCAGCGTCACTCATCCTGTGAGTGGACACACCGCCATAGTGACAGTATTGGGCAGCGCCACTCATCCTGTGAGTGGACACACCGCCATAGTGACAGTATTGGGCAGCGCCACTCATCCTGTGAGTGGACACACCGCCATAGTGACAGTATTGGGCAGCGCCACTCATCCTGTGAGTGGACACACCGCCATAGTGACAGTATTGGGCAGCGCCACTCATCCTGTGAGTGGACACACCGCCATAGTGACAGTATTGGGCAGCGTCACTCATCCTGTGAGTGGACACACCGCCATAGTGACAGTATTGGGCAGCGCCACTCATCCTGTGAGTGGACACACCGCCATAGTGACAGTATTGGGCAGCGCCACTCATCCTGTGAGTGGACACACCGCCATAGTGACAGTATTGGGCAGCGCCACTCATCCTGTGAGTGGACACACCGCCATAGTGACAGTATTGGGCAGCGCCACTCATCCTGTGAGTGGACACACCGCCATAGTGACAGTATTGGGCAGCGCCACTCATCCTGTGAGTGGACACACCGCCATAGTGACAGTATTGGGCAGCGCCACTCATCCTGTGAGTGGACACACCGCCATAGTGACAGTATTGGGCAGCGCCACTCATCCTGTGAGTGGACACACCGCCATAGTGACAGTATTGGGCAGCGCCACTCATCCTGTGAGTGGACACACCGCCATAGTGACAGTATTGGGCAGCGCCACTCATCCTGTGAGTGGACACACCGCCATAGTGACAGTATTGGGCAGCGCCACTCATCCTGTGAGTGGACACACCGCCATAGTGACAGTATTGGGCAGCGTCACTCATCCTGTGAGTGGACACCGCCATAGTGACAGTATTGGGCAGCGCCACTCATCCTGTGAGTGGACACCGCCATAGTGACAGTATTGGGCAGCGCCACTCATGTGAGTGGACACACCGCCATAGTGACAGTATTGGGCAGCGCCACTCATCCTGTGAGTGGACACACCGCCATAGTGACAGTATTGGGCAGCGCCACTCATCCTGTGAGTGGACACACCGCCATAGTGACAGTATTGGGCAGCGCCACTCATCCTGTGAGTGGACACACCGCCATAGTGACAGTATTGGCAGCGCCACTCATCCTGTGAGTGGACACACCGCCATAGTGACAGTATTGGGCAGCGTCACTCATCCTGTGAGTGGACCACCGCCATAGTGACAGTATTGGGCAGCGCCACTCATCCTGTGAGTGGACACACCGCCATAGTGACAGTATTGGGCAGCGCCACTCATCCTGTGAGTGGACACACCGCCATAGTGACAGTATTGGGCAGCGCCACTCATCCTGTGAGTGGACACACCGCCATAGTGACAGTATTGGGCAGCGTCACTCATCCTGTGAGTGGACACACCGCCATAGTGACAGTATTGGGCAGCGTCACTCATCCTGTGAGTGGACACACCGCCATAGTGACAGTATTGGGCAGCGCCATCATCCTGTGAGTGGACACACCGCCATAGTGACAGTATTGGGCAGCGCCACTCATCCTGTGAGTGGACACACCGCCATAGTGACAGTATTGGGCAGCGTCACTCATCCTGTGAGTGGACACACCGCCATAGTGACAGTATTGGGCAGCGTCACTCATCCTGTGAGTGGACACACCACCATAGTGACAGTATTGGGCAGCGCCACTCACTGTGAGTGGACACACCGCCATAGTGACAGTATTGGGCAGCGTCACTCATCCTGTGAGTGGACACACCGCCATAGTGACAGTATTGGGCAGCGCCACTCATCCTGTGAGTGGACACACGCCATAGTGACAGTATTGGGCAGCGTCACTCATCCTGTGAGTGGACACACCGCCATAGTGACAGTATTGGGCAGCGTCACTCATCCTGTGGACACACCGCCATAGTGACAGTATTGGCAGCGTCACTCATCTGTGAGTGGACACACCGCCATAGTGACAGTATGGGCAGCGCCACTCATCCTGTGAGTGGACCACCGCCATAGTGACAGTATTGGGCAGCGTCACTCATCCTGTGAGTGGACACACCGCCATAGTGACAGTATTGGGCAGCGTCACTCATCTGTGAGTGGACACACCGCCATAGTGACAGTATTGGGCAGCGCCACTCATCCTGTGAGTGGACACACCGCCATAGTGACAGTATTGGGCAGCGTCACTCATCCTGTGAGGGACACACGCCATAGTGACAGTATTGGGCAGCGCCACTCATCCTGTGAGTGGACACACCGCCATAGTGACAGTATTGGGCAGCGCCACTCATCCTGTGAGTGGACACACCGCCATAGTGACAGTATTGGGCAGCGCCACTCATCCTGTGAGTGGACACACCGCCATAGTGACAGTATTGGGCAGCGCACTCATCCTGTGAGTGGACACACCGCCATAGTGACAGTATTGGGCAGCGCCACTCATCCTGTGAGTGGACACACCACCATAGTGACAGTATGGGCAGCGCACTCATCCTGTGAGGGACACACCGCCATAGTGACAGTATGGGCAGCGTCACTCATCTGTGAGTGGACACCGCCATAGTGACAGTATTGGGCAGCGCCACTCATCCTGTGAGTGGACACACCGCCATAGTGACAGTATTGGGCAGCGCCACTCATCCTGTGAGTGGACACACCGCATAGTGACAGTATTGGGCAGCGCACTCATCCTGTGAGTGACACACAGCCATAGTGACAGTATTGGGCAGCGCCACTCATCCTGTGAGTGGACACACCACGCCATAGTGACAGTATTGGGCAGCGCACTCATCTGTGAGTGGACACACCGCCATAGTGACAGTATTGGGCAGCGTCACTCATCCTGTGAGTGGACACACCGCCATAGTGACAGTATTGGGCAGCGTCACTCATCCTGTGAGTGGACACACCGCCATAGTGACAGTATTGGGCAGCGCCACTCATCCTGTGAGTGGACACACCGCCATAGTGACAGTATTGGGCAGCGCACTCATCTGTGAGTGGACACCCACCCATAGTGACAGTATGGGCAGCGCACTCATCCTGGTGAGTGGACACACCGCCATAGTGACAGTATTGGGCAGCGTCACACTCATCTGTGAGAGTGGACACACCGCCATAGTGACAGTATTGGGCAGCGTCACTCATCCTGTGAGTGGACACACCGCCATAGTGACAGTATTGGGCAGCGTCAACATCCTTGTGAGTGGACACACCGCCATAGTGACAGTATTGGGCAGCGTCACTCATCCTGTGAGTGGACACACCGCAATAGGACAGTATTGGGCAGCGTCACTCATCCTGTGAGTGGACACACCATAGTGACAGTATTGAGCAGCGCCACTCATCCTGTGGACACACCGCCATAGTGACAGTATTGGGCAGCGTCACTCATCCTGTGAGTGGACACACCGCATAGTGACAGTATTGGGCAGCGTCACTCATCCTGTGAGTGGACACACCGCCAAT
>WNGS01166132.1:0-13000 GCA_020271785.1 Procambarus virginalis | reverse complement strand
GCACGTGCATTTGACATCAATGTCAATGATTGACTCATATGAACATGACATGGTGGATATAATGTGAGTTACCAATGGAATAATAACTATTTCATGAACAAATAACAGAGGCTATTATGATTACGAATATGAAACCAATATGATTGACGCTGACACAACAATGAATGCCAAATGAATAATTACACACATGTTAGTGATGCGATGATGAGTTTTCACTAATACAAGTATGAGGCGCTGTTGTATTACAGACATGCGCAGCGCCTCATCATTCACTCATGTCAATCCACAGACAGTCACGGCCGATATGAGCATTATAACATGTAACTGCAGTGTGTATACAGAGCAAAAGAAAATCAATTTCAGAAGCCCACCTATACGTTTCTACTGAAGCTGTTTGGCACGGTTAAAAACTCATTATTGAAGCACATAGGCACGAGTGAAGCCATTAGCCAAACACACATGCGCGATCACGGGAAGATACGGACAGTTTGTTTACATCGGTTACGCTCCGTTCCCGCTCAAGTGATCGACTGTCTCTCTGGCGCTGGGCAAACCCACTCCCACTTTCCTTTCAGACTATCTTTTTATTCATTACTCCGTTATCTATAGAGTTCCTGCGTTATCTACAATATTTTTGCCGCTATTGCGTTTTCGTTATTGGTGGAAATTGTTGTGTTTGTTGAAGCAGCGAGTGGTGACTAGGGACGAGTTAAACTAATGAGGTTTTGGTCGGGATGAGACTGGTGGAAAATGCATTTAATTAAGTATTTATGTATTCACACATGAGGCAGGAGCCCATCACGCTGCCTCCATCACGCTGCCTCCATCACGCTGCCTCCATCACGCCGCCTCCATCACGCCGCCTCCATCACGCCGCCTCCATCACGCTGACTCACACTCGCCGCCTCCATCACGCTGCCTCCATCACGCTGCCTCCATCACGCTGCCTCCATCACGCTGCCTCCATCACGCTGCCTCCATCACGCTGCCTCCATCACGCCGCCTCCATCACGCTGCCTCCATCACGCCGCCTCCATCACGCTGCCTCCATCACGCCGCCTCCATCACGCCGCCTCCATCACGCCGCCTCCATCACGCTGCCTCCATCACGCCGCCTCCATCACGCCGCCTCCATCACGCTGCCTCCATCACGCCGCCTCCATCACGCCGCCTCCATCACGCTGCCTCCATCACGCCGCCTCCATCACGCCGCCTCCATCACGCTGCCTCCATCACGCTGCCTCCATCACGCTGCCTCCATCACGCTGCCTCCATCACGCTGCCTCCATCACGCTGCCTCCATCACGCCGCCTCCATCACGCTGCCTCCATCACGCTGCCTCCATCACGCCGCCTCCATCACGCTGCCTCCATCACGCTGCCTCCATCACGCTGCCTCCATCACGCTGCCTCCATCACGCCGCCTCCATCACGCTGCCTCCATCACGCTGCCTCCATCACGCTGCCTCCATCACGCCGCCTCCATCACGCCGCCTCCATCACGCTGCCTCCATCACGCTGCCTCCATCACGCTGCCTCCATCACGCCGCCTCCATCACGCTGCCTCCATCACGCCGCCTCCATCACGCGGCCTCCATCACGCGGCCTCCATCACGCTGCCTCCATCACGCCGCCTCCATCACGCGGCCTCCATCACGCTGCCTCCATCACGCCGCCTCCATCACGCTGCCTCCATCACGCTGCCTCCATCACGCCGCCTCCATCACGCTGCCTCCATCACGCTGCCTCCATCACGCCGCCTCCATCACGCGGCCTCCATCACGCTGCCTCCATCACGCCGCCTCCATCACGCTGCCTCCATCACGCGGCCTCCATCACGCCGCCTCCATCACGCCGCCTCCATCACGCGGCCTCCATCACGCTGCCTCCATCACGCCGCCTCCATCACGCCGCCTCCATCACGCGGCCTCCATCACGCTGCCTCCATCACGCCGCCTCCATCACGCTGCCTCCATCACGCTGCCTCCATCACGCTGCCTCCATCACGCCGCCTCCATCACGCGGCCTCCATCACGCGGCCTCCATCACGCGGCCTCCATCACGCGGCCTCCATCACGCGGCCTCCATCACGCGGCCTCCATCACGCGGCCTCCATCACGCCGCCTCCATCACGCGGCCTCCATCACGCTGCCTCCATCACGCAGCCTCCATCACGCGGCCTCCATCACGCGGCCTCCATCACGCGGCCTCCATCACGCTGCCTCCATCACGCCGCCTCCATCACGCGGCCTCCATCACGCGGCCTCCATCACGCCGCCTCCATCACTCGGCCTCCATCACGCGGCCTCCATCACGCGGCCTCCATCACGCGGCCTCCATCACGCGGCCTCCATCACGCCGCCTCCATCACGCTGCCTCCATCACGCTGCCTCCATCACGCTGCCTCCATCACGCCGCCTCCATCACGCCGCCTCCATCACGCCGCCTCCATCACGCCGCCTCCATCACGCCGCCTCCATCACGCCGCCTCCATCACGCTGCCTCCATCACGCCGCCTCCATCACGCCGCCTCCATCACGCCGCCTCCATCACGCCGCCTCCATCACGCCGCCTCCATCACGCCGCCTCCATCACGCCGCCTCCATCACGCCGCCTCCATCACGCCGCCTCCATCACGCCGCCTCCATCACCTTACCTCCACCAGACCTTCCCTGCCACTCTCCTGCAGGCCCTCTTAGTGCATCCCAGTTTGCACAGTTGCAACTTCGTGGAAAATGCAACTGATTTGCTTAACCAGCAACGTACGAACTCGAGCAATAAACCTAACTTATGTTGTTAAAGATTTGCTACCTGGAACATGAAGTTCCAAGTAGCACGGGCTATGGTGAGCCCGTAGTGGATGATTATTCAATATTACGGTGTTTTAATAATTACTTTCACGTCGCGTTTCTAACGGTTTCGTAAATGAAATGAGATGTATTAAGTGTGAGGACAGATGGAGGCGCCTACACTGGAGGAAATATGGTTGACGATAAGATTACGATATTACAAAAGTGTCCTAATTGGCACTGAAGGAGAAATTGGCAATTGAATACCAATTACACCTCACTAAGGAAGAACTAAAGAATGTGCCCAGATTATTCACTATCTATGGAGGTACTCAAGAAAATATATAATTTAACTATGAACAAAAGCTGAAGTTTGATCAATATAAGAAAGTCTACACGTCCTCCCACAAGATTAATAAAGAAATAAAATAATACACATTAGGAAATCACAACGAGGTGATATCATCATGCAATAATCATTGGAGCATTCCACGGATTCGAACCCGTGTTATGCGTCACCCCAGCCATGCATGCGAGTGTAGGCACATGAATGGGATGACCCAGAACGCTGGTTCGAATCCCCGATAGCTGCAACGATTTTCAAATTAAATAATCTCAGAATTTTCCCAGCAGCATGGAGGGTCATCAATGTAGTACCAGTTGTTTAAAAAGTTAACCTTTGAGTTAGTTTATAACCAACTGACGGAAAGTTATAATAATAATTATTTATTTAGGAACAGTACATAGTTGCAGCGATACAGTACAAACATTCTGTTAGATATAAAGATAGAGGTAGTACATACAATACTTAAAGCCACTAGTACGCATAGCGTGTCGGCCAAGGGAAGCATTTCAATGTTATCTGAAGCATTTTTTTTTATTATTATTATTATTTTCTACTACACATTTACAATGCTAACCAACATATATACATTTTCTTCTGTCCTCCATGGACAGGGTTAGAGATCAGTTAAACATATAGTTCAGGGATTTAGGGATTTGATCTGAAGCATTAATAGTTTTAATGCTTATTATTGCAGTGGTTATTGATGCCATGATATTATTTATCCTTGCCTTAAGCATTGAATCACATGGCAATGGCTACCAAAATAAATTGCATTTGATGATGGTTAAGGGATAGAAAACGCAGAGTGGGGGGATAATCGCGAGTGACATCTGAGTGTCTTGTGACCTCTATTGAGGAGTAAATAACAATATAAATTAATTTTCAGGCGATAACAAAAATGAGAATAACTAAAAATTCAAATGAAACACTAGAGAAATGCGGGATGAAATTGTAAATGTAGTTTATTTTACATAAGTATATCTAAGCTCTGGAAAATATGCAGCACTAAATATCAGTTCAGTAATGTGGGAATTGGTAATTCTGTTTGGAAAATAAATGAACAGGGTTGTTGTTGTTGTTGTTTAAGATTCGCTACTTGGAACAAAAACTTCCAAGTAGCACGGGCTATGGTGAGCCCGCAGAGCTGAATGAACAGTGGGGAAAGCGCCAAGCCATTACGACTATATAGTACTTGGAAAGGGGTCAGGATAAGGATTTGGGTTGGAACGGGGGGGGGGAAGGAATGGCACGCAGTTATGGACGGTCGGGGATTGAACACCGACCTGCATGACCGTCGCTCTACCGTCCAGCCCAAGTGGTAGTGGGAGTCATAATTAGTAAGTACTGTAAGCCTCGATCTACAGTCATACTGGCTTAGTGCTTCCTTGTCTGGCCTTGCTGCCAAGAAGTCAGGATACCATGTATGTATGTGTGCTACAGTAAAGATGTTTCTTTACTGTAGACACTGTTTCTTTAAAGATGTTTCTACTGATGTTTATAAAGATGTTTCTACTGATGTTTCTAAAGATGTTTCTACTGATGTTTCTAAAGATGTTTCTACTGTTTCTACTGATGTTTCTAAAGATGTTTCTACTGTTTCTACTGATGTTTCTACTGTTTCTACTGATGTTTCTAAAGATGTTTCTACTGATTTTTCTAAAGATGTTTCTACTTTACTGTGAATGTTTCAATTATGATGTTTCTTTACTATATATCTTAAAGTGTTATAAACTAGAACACATGTTATCATAGAACATAACTTCGGGACTGAGATCTCACTTAGAATATGGTGTTCAGTTTTGTTCACTGCAGAACAAGATGAACATTAATTTCCTTGAGAACATAGAGGGTGTAATGACGAAGTTAATACCCGCCGTTAACAGCCTTCCTTGATGACAATTCATGAAGAGAACAGTAGTTAGCTTGTCCTGAACGGTAGTTAGGTTGTCCTCAACGGTAGTTAGATTGTCCTGAACGGTAGTTAGGTTGTCCTGAACGGTAGTTAGATTGTCCTGAACGGTAGTTAGGTTGTCCTGAACGGTAGTTAGGTTGTCCTGAACGGTAGTTAGATAGGGTCTCTGTAGTACAGTCGGCTTCGTTCTCGGTCCACAATCGAGTACTCCGGGTTCGAGCCCCGGGCGGGGCAGAAATGATTGGACGTGTTTCCTATCACCTCATGCCTCTGTTCACCCAGCAGTGAGTAGGTTCCCAGGAGTTAGTCAGGTTGTTGTGGGTTGTGTCCTGGGAGGAGGAGATCTCGATATAAGCCTAACATGTTCTGGTTATATAGACTGGCTTCCTGTCCCCGACACAAGGTATTATCACTAACAAGTAATTCGAGGCTTAAACAACCAGTAAACTATCGTCTGGACTGAACTGTTAATCGTGGACATAAATTTTAACAAATTTGGGGATAATTAAAATATTTTCCAAAAAATCTGCTAATTTTAGTAATGTAATAATAATAATAATAATAAATAAAATTTAATAATTTAAGGTACGGGTAAAACAATTACAAGTTTAAGAGCAAGCCAACTTGTCACGTGTTCCATATATAAAAAAACTATTTGCAAACCAATATTTACCCAGGTCTTTCCTAACCCATATTTACCCAGGTCTTTCCTAACCAGTATTTACCCAGGTTTTTCCTAACCAGTATTTACCCAGGTCTTCCCTAACTCTAAACTTACCCAAATTGCATGCACTTGTTTTTGTAATGTTGTGTTAATATATTTACCACATTCTCAATATCTCCTTTGTTATTCTCGTCCGTCCAATTGGACATTTTACAGGGTCATTATTACCAGTTTTTCTGTTCCTGCCTCGTTTGTGTGACATTGTTCCTCTCATTGTTGTTGTAACTAACGTTACAGTGACTGTAACGCTGCTGACAGTGACTGTAACGCTGCTGACAGTGACTGTAACGCTGCTGACAGTAACTGTAACGCTGCTGACAGTGACTGTAACGCTGCTGACAGTGACTGTAACGCTGCTGACAGTGACTGTAACGCTGCTGACAGTGACTGTAACGCTGCTGACAGTGACTGTAACGCTGCTGACAGTGACTGTAACGCTGCTGACAGTGACTGTAACGCTGCTGACAGTGACTGTAACGCTGCTGACAGTGACTGTAACGCTGCTGACAGTAACTGTAACGCTGCTGACAGTGACTGTAACACTGCTGACAGTGACTGTAACGCTGCTGACAGTGACTGTAACGCTGCTGACAGTGACTGTAACGCTGCTGACAGTGACTGTAACGCTGCTGACAGTGACTGTAACGCTGCTGACAGTGACTGTAACACTGCTGACAGTGACTGTAACGCTGTGACAGTGACTGTAACGCTGCTGACAGTGACTGTAACGCTGCTGACGTGACTGTAACGCTGCTGACAGTGACTGTAACGCTGCTGACAGTGACTGTAACGCTGCTGACAGTGACTGTAACGCTGCTGACAGTGACTGTAACGCTGGTGACAGTGACTGTAACGCTGGTGACAGTGACTGTAACGCTGGTGACAGTGACTGTAACGCTGCTGACAGTGACTGTAACGCTGCTGACAGTGACTGTAACGCTGCTGACAGTGACTGTAACGCTGCTGACAGTGACTGTAACGCTGCTGACAGTGACTGTAACGCTGCTGACAGTGACTGTAACGCTGCTGACAGTGACTGTAACGCTGCTGACAGTGACTGTAACGCTGCTGACAGTGACTGTAACGCTGCTGACAGTGACTGTAACGCTGCTGACAGTGACTGTAACGCTGCTGACAGTGACTGTAACGCTTGACAGTGGCTGTAACGACAGTTCAAGACACTCTTCCTTCCTCATTGATAAAGATAAACAATGAATTTAATTTCCTTGAAGAAAATAACTAATGAAAGACATTTTTAAATTGTTAATTCTTGTTTAAACCTTTCAAGAAACACAAGAAAAGAGACTAATAAATAAATACGCTGGGTTCGGGGTCATTAAATATTTACATAAGCACTGACGAAGCCTGTTTATCTTTCCTCAGTCATGACACCTGTGTTTTGAGTTATTAAACCGTTTAATATTTCCGAACCAACACAAAGTTGTTTATAACCATAATAACTATGGTTGTGACGTCCCCAAGCTTGTGAACGGTTTAATAACTAAGCTGCCGTGATTACTGAAAGATGTACACGTTTCGTAAATAGATAAACCAATGCATGGTAAGTGTAGGAAAGCAGAGACTCAAGGAGAGAGAGAGACAGGCGTAAGGATCCCACGAGTGTGCTAGATCAGCAGAACCTTTGTGAGTTGTTGTGATGGCGCCTCCGCCCTCACCTTACTCATAAGATAAATAATAGCTGGATGCCGCTCCATAAACTGCTGGGCAAACAGCCCCGCCATCGCCGCTCTTCCTAAATGGCAGAGAGGGAGAGAGGCTTCGGGCCCGCGGCCGCTCACACCATACAGACAGCCCGCCATCTGAACACATCTGCTCGTTTATACGTTTTAGGCAACCCGTCCTCCGAATTGACAGTACGATTTAATACTAAGTGTTATAAGTACACTTTCTTACTGTCATAAACAGTGTATAAGTGCACTTATGGGGCTGTTACATTTACCCAACTCCCTCCCACAATTTAATTGTCCTCGTTTTCTGTTAAGACTTAAAATTTTAGGATGAAGTTTTCTATTTCAATTTGCATTGTTGTTAAAGATTCGCTACCTGGAACAAAGTACTAAGTAGCACGGGCTATAGTGAGCCCGTAGTGCCATTATTCCTCCAATTTGCATTATAAAAGTTTTAAATATTAGGAATTTCTTTTTCAGGTTTATTAAACAATAAAGATTTTATACAAAATTTTAAAATATCCTGAGTTATTTTACAACGTATTAATATATTTTAGTATTGTTTTATTAGTTTTATAAAACTGTAATATCAGTATAGCTATAGGTTAAGTACTAATTGTAACTAAGAAGCAATAAAATTATTATCTTCAAAAACTAAGACGGTTAGATGAGGTTGTGGTTTTCTATTCAGTTTTTCAGGTAAACGCAAATATTCACAATATATTTGACAGTACGATTTAAAACTAAGTGAAAGTAAGTACAATTCCTAACTGTTATGAATAGTACATTATTGCACTTATTTGTCTTCTTACAATTACCACCCCATTTTTGGAGGACGGGCTGCTTTTAGAAGACGGGATCAAGTACTAACAGCTTGATTTCAATTATTTTCTAAGCACATCGTTGCTCTTATTCGTCGGAGAATCGGAAAATTGGCATATTTTGCCTCAATTTGTAATCAAAAGCAAAGTAGGAAAAATATATATTTCGCTTTCATTCCAGCTCATTCCAGTTGCACAAACAAAAGAGCATCATCATCTTTAGGTATAATGATGACGTGGCTGATTGCTGAAACACAGAGACGTGAGTGGACACGAGAATAGGCTACGAGGACGTGAGAATAGACTACGAGGACGCGAGAATAGACTACGAGGACGCGAGAATAGACTACGAGGACGCGAGAATAGACTACGAGGACGCGAGAATAGACTACGGGACGCGAGAATAGACTACGAGGACGTGAGAATAGGCGGTAACGGGACTTGCGGCAGGGAGAAAGTATCCGATCCTCAGTGTTAATGGAAGAGCATCATCAAATATTTATACAATACGACTCGAAAGGATTTGATTCAGCAGTAGAAGTCTACAAGTTGTCGGAAAACGCGACATCATTGAGCGCCACTCAATAGGCAGATAATACTCCTGTTGTTTTGTAATAACAAATTAACCCTAGAAATAGGGCTTTAATCACTCATAGAAGACGTAGCACAGGGGAATTTTTTCAGTAGAAAACGGGGGATATCATTGGCACATTTCGCTATTAATTTCTCCACCAAATTTTTATTTTTTTTATTTTGCCCCGAGGGGCGAGTTTATTGGGCAGCGCCACTCATCCTGTGAGTGGACACACCGCCATAGTGACAGTATTGGGCAGCGTCACTCATCTTGTGAGTGGACACACCGCCATAGTGACAGTATTGGGCAGCGTCACTCATCTTGTGAGTGGACACACCGCCATAGTGACAGTATTGGGCAGCGCCACTCATCTTGTGAGTGGACACACCGCCATAGTGACAGTATTGGGCAGCACCACTCATCCTGTGAGTGGACACACCGCCATAGTGACAGTATTGGGCAGCGCCACTCATCCTGTGAGTGGACACACCGCCATAGTGACAGTATTGGGCAGCGTCACTCATCCTGTGAGTGGACACACCGCCATAGTGACAGTATTGGGCAGCGTCACTCATCCTGTGAGTGGACACACCACCATAGTGACAGTATTGGGCAGCGTCACTCATCCTGTGAGTGGACACACCGCCATAGTGACAGTATTGGGCAGCGTCACTCATCCTGTGAGTGGACACACCGCCATAGTGACAGTATTGGGCATAGTCACTCATCCTGTGAGTGGACACACCGCCATAGTGACAGTATTGGGCAGCGTCACTCATCCTGTGAGTGGACACACCGCCATAGTGACAGTATTGGGCAGCGTCACTCATCCTGTGAGTGGACACACCGCCATAGTGACAGTATTGGGCAGCGCCACTCATCCTGTGAGTGGACACACCGCCATAGTGACAGTATTGGGCCCGCCACTCATCCTGTGAGTGGACACACCGCCATAGTGACAGTATTGGGCAGCGCCACTCATCCTGTGAGTGGACACACCGCCATAGTGACAGTATTGGGCAGCGCCACTCATCCTGTGAGTGGACACACCGCCATAGTGACAGTATTGGGCAGCGCCACTCATCCTGTGAGTGGACACACCGCCATAGTGACAGTATTGGGCAGCGCCACTCATCCTGTGAGTGGACACACCGCCATAGTGACAGTATTGGGCAGCGCCACTCATCCTGTGAGTGGACACACCGCCATAGTGACAGTATTGGGCAGCGCCACTCATCCTGTGAGTGGACACACCGCCATAGTGACAGTATTGGGCAGCGTCACTCATCCTGTGAGTGGACACACCACCATAGTGACAGTATTGGGCAGCGTCACTCATCCTGTGAGTGGACACACCACCATAGTGACAGTATTGGGCAGCGTCACTCATCCTGTGAGTGGACACCGCCATAGTGACAGT
This sequence comes from Procambarus virginalis, assembly GCA_020271785.1. Classification (NCBI taxonomy): domain Eukaryota; kingdom Metazoa; phylum Arthropoda; class Malacostraca; order Decapoda; family Cambaridae; genus Procambarus; species Procambarus virginalis. Next base: position 2,727 of record WNGS01166132.1, on the reverse strand, counting down.
ATTGGGCAGCGCCACTCATCCTGTGAGTGGACACACCGCCATAGTGACAGTATTGGGCAGCGCCACTCATCCTGTGAGTGGACACACCACCATAGTGACAGTATTGGGCAGCGTCACTCATCCTGTGAGTGGACACACCGCCATAGTGACAGTATTGGGCAGCGCCACTCATCCTGTGAGTGGACACACCACCATAGTGACAGTATTGGGCAGCGTCACTCATCCTGTGAGTGGACACACCACCATAGTGACAGTATTGGGCAGCGCCACTCATCCTGTGAGTGGACACACCGCCATAGTGACAGTATTGGGCAGCGCCACTCATCCTGTGAGTGGACACACCGCCATAGTGACAGTATTGGGCAGCGTCACTCATCCTGTGAGTGGACACACCGCCATAGTGACAGTATTGGGCAGCGCCACTCATCCTGTGAGTGGACACACCGCCATAGTGACAGTATTGGGCAGCGTCACTCATCCTGTGAGTGGACACACCGCCATAGTGACAGTATTGGGCAGCGTCACTCATCCTGTGAGTGGACACACCGCCATAGTGACAGTATTGGGCAGCGCCACTCATCCTGTGAGTGGACACACCGCCATAGTGACAGTATTGGGCAGCGCCACTCATCCTGTGAGTGGACACACCACCATAGTGACAGTATTGGGCAGCGCCACTCATCCTGTGAGTGGACACACCGCCATAGTGACAGTATTGGGCAGTCACTCATCCTGTGAGTGGACACACCACCATAGTGACAGTATTGGGCAGCGTCACTCATCCTGTGAGTGGACACACCACCATAGTGACAGTATTGGGCAGTGTCACTCATCCTGTGAGTGGACACCGCCATAGTGACAGTATTGGGCAGCGCCACTCATCCTGTGAGTGGACACACCGCCATAGTGACAGTATTGGGCAGCGTCACTCATCCTGTGAGTGGACACACCGCCATAGTGACAGTATTGGGCAGCGCCACTCATCCTGTGGACACACCGCCATAGTGACAGTATTGGGCAGCGTCACTCATCCTGTGAGTGGACACACCGCCATAGTAACAGTATTGGGCAGCGTCACTCATCCTGTGAGTGGACACACTGCCATAGTGACAGTATTGGTCAGCGCCACTCATCCTGTGAGTGGACACACCGCCATAGTGACAGTATTGGTCAGCGCCACTCATCCTGTGAGTGGACACACCGCCATAATGGCAGTATTGGGCAGCGCCACTCATCCTGTGAGTGGACACACCGCCATAGTGACAGTATTGGGCATAGTCACTCATCCTGTGAGTGGACACACCACCATAGTGACAGTATTGCGCAGCGTCACTCATCCTGTGAGTGGACACACCACCATAGTGACAGTATTGGGCAGTGTCACTCATCCTGTGAGTGGACACCGCCATAGTGACAGTATTGGGCAGCGCCACTCATCCTGTGAGTGGACACACCGCCATAGTGACAGTATTGGGCAGCGCCACTCATCTTGTGAGTGGACACACCGCCATAGTGACAGTATTGGGCAGCGTCACTCATCCTGTGAGTGGACACACCGCCATAGTGACAGTATTGGGCAGCGCCACTCATCCTGTGAGTGGACACACCGCCATAGTGACAGTATTGGGCAGCGTCACTCATCCTGTGAGTGGACACACCGCCATAGTGACAGTATTGGGCAGCGCCACTCATCCTGTGAGTGGACACACCGCCATAGTGACAGTATTGGGCAGCGCCACTCATCCTGTGAGTGGACACACCGCCATAGCAGCATGTACAACACTCCCCAATAGGAAGAAAACCCGCTGGGTTGTTCATCCTGACAAGTAATGGGAAACATCCTTAAATACATCAGTGGCAGAGGGCCCACAACCGTCGCCATATAATTTAACAAGTCTCGTAGGGGCAAATCTATCTCCAATAATTATTCCCTTGGACAAGAGTGTTATGGATTGTCAAGTGCTCCCATTATCAACACCATCTTCGTCTTCAGATAAGGGAGGTGTTATTACCGAAAGGAATTTATTATCTTTACATTCCTGGCCAGTTAGGCAGCTATGGGGTGAGCCGGTTACAATGGCGAGACACAGTGTGAGTAATATTCTCGTCTCTTTATTTAAATTAATATACAATATTTCCCCTGATATAGCTGTCAGACTTAGGATTACAGCTATTATTGTGTGCCCTTTGACAGGTCTAATTGGAGAGGAAGAAGAATTAGCCCTCGTTACCTAGTACACCAGTACCTGTGTTACCTTACCTTGAGGTTACCTTGAGGTGCTTCCGGGGCTTAGCGTCCCCGCGGCCCGGTCGTCGACCAGGGTTGCTGGACTGGTCAACCAGGCTGTTGGACGTGTTGATGCCAGCCTCAACCACCAGGAGTGTTCAGTGTTCATACTGGTTGTCTACTACCAAAATCAGCCATACAAGATAAGAACTCCCCATTTAATTACTAATATATGTAGTCTAATACTTTAGTTAATGTCTACTAATCACTAACTATATATATAAACTATATCGCAGGTTCGAATCCTCGTCACGGCCCTTGTGGATTTGTTTATTTATAAACTATAAACCTCCCAGAATGTGTAAGGAAGCAGTTTGTGGGAAATTTTAAATCATTCAGTTCACTTTAAACATCATACAATTTGCTATCGAAAAATAAAAATTAACGTCAACTGTAAATTGCTATATAAATTAAATATAAATCTCACAGATCACTTTCCC
>WNGS01166131.1:41154-59560 GCA_020271785.1 Procambarus virginalis | reverse complement strand
CAGTTGTCTCAGTGGTACAACTGTGGCGTGTCCACCAGTTGTCTCAGTGGTGTGTCACCAACTGTGCGTGTCACACCAGTTTGCAGTGGTGTTCCACCAACTGTGGCGTGTCCACCAGTTGTCTCAGTGGGTGTGTCACCAACTGTGGCGTGTCCACCAGTTGTCTCAGTGGTGTGTCCACCAACTGTGGCGTGTCCACCAGTTGTCTCAGTGGTGTGTCCACCAACTGTGGCGTGTCCACCAGTTGTCTCAGTGGTGTGTCCACCAACTGTGGCGTGTCCACCAGCTGTCTCAGTGGTGTGTCCACCAACTGTGGTGTGTCCACCAGCTGTCTCAGTGACACAACTGTGGTGTGTCCACCAGTTGTCTCAGTGACACAACTGTGGTGTGTCCACCAGTTGTCTCAGTGACACAACTGTGGTGTGTCCACCAGTTGTCTCAGTGACACAAACTGTGGCGTGTCCACCAGTTGTCTCAGTGACACAACTGTGGCGTGCCCACAGTTGTCTCAGTGACACAACTGTGGCGTGTCCACCAGTTGTCTCAGCCACACAACTGTGGTGTGTCCACCAGTTGTCTCAGTGACACAACTGTGGTGTGTCCACCAGTTGTCACAGTGACAACTGTGGTGTGTCCACCAGTTGTCTCAGTGACACAACTGTGGCGTGTCCACCAGTTGTCTCAGTGACACAACTGTGGTGTGTCCACCAGTTGTCTCAGTGACACAACTGTGGTGTGTCCACCAGTTGTCTCAGTGACACAACTGTGGTGTGTCCACTAGTTGTCTCAGTGACACAACTGTGGCGTGTCCACTAGTTGTCTCAGTGACACAACTGTGGCGTGTCCACTAGTTGTCTCAGTGACACAACTGTGGTGTGTCCACTAGTTGTCTCAGTGACACAACTGTGGCGTGTCCACTAGTTGTCTCAGTGACACAACTGTGGCGTGTCCACTAGTTGTCTCAGTGACACAACTGTGGTGTGTCCACCAGTTGTCTCAGTGGTGTGTCCACCAACTGTGGCGTGTCCACCAGTTGTCTCAGTGACACAACTGTGGTGTGTCCACCAGTTGTCTCAGTAGGACTACTGGGTTGTCTACATTGTTACTTGCTTATATTAACAGGTAAGTCACGAAATAGAAAATAACTTGCTGGAAATGTTAGAGGTACTCTTGTGGAAATTATGGGAGGCAAGGTACTCCAGGCATGTGGAAATGATGGGAGGCAAGGTACTCCAGGCATGTGGAAATTATGGGAGGCAAGGTACTCCAGGCATGTGGAAATTATGGGAGGCAAGGTACTCCAGGCATGTGGAAATTATGGGAGGTGAGGGACTGGATGCAATGTTAGCGCCGGGGCCGGATGCTATGCTGGCGCCGGACGCGACGTTGGGGTCGGGCGCGATATCGGCGCCTGAACCGGGCGCGATATCGGCGCCTGAACCGGGCGCGATATCGGCGCCTGAACCGGGCGCGATATCGGCGCCTGAACCGGGCGCGATATCGGCGCCTGAACCGGGCGCGATATCGGCGCCTGAACCGGGCGCGGTATTGGCGCCAGGGTTTTTGAAACAAACAAAACAAGGACCCAAAATCTGCCGATGTTATAAATGGGGTATCTGTAAGCATGGGATATCCGGGAGAACAAATGGACTATGTTAATATGATCATCCCAGAAAGTGCAGGACCCTTCTTATTACAGGTAAATGTACCAAAAGCTGTGATCTCTTTCACCCAGAACTGTGCAAGAACTCTTTAAATAAGAATGAATGTTTCAACACACAATGTCCAGCTTTTCATATAAAAGGTACCAAGCGAATTAGACCGACAAACCACCTCGATGAAAGCAGCCACAACACTATTTACCAGGATAAATTTTTAGCAAGAGGAGGAGAAGAAGAATGGCTAAAAATGTCCAGACTCTACCACCAACTCGGTAAAATGCTGGAAAGGACACAAGCACAGTGGCCTCCTTACCAGAGCCTCTGATATTAACACCAAGTAAAGCATCCAGCACTTCCACTAACACGATAACATCATTTTTATTTGCCAACATCCAGGGTATAAAAAAACACATATGTAACAAAGTGCACTTCATAGATGGCCTCTTACATGAGGCAAATGCAGTGTTTGCAGCCCTAACGGAAACTCACACCAAAGACTACCATGATGGTGAAATATGGATCTCAGAGTACAATCTTTTCAGATGTGATAGGAAACACCGGCTTCTGGGTGGGGTCAGCCTCTACATCAAAGACACATTCATCTGTACTGAGCTGCTAAACACCACAAATGATATGGTGGAAGTGCTGATAGTCAAAATAAGAGATCCTAAATGTAGTTATTGTCCTTGTGTATAAGTCACCGGAGGCAAATCATCAGCAGTTTAAAGACCAACTAATGAAAATAGAACACTGCTTGGAAAACCTCACAAATCCAGCCCCGAACATCATCCTGCTTGGAGACTTCAACCTACGGCACCTGAAATGGGAGCACCTGGCTAATACAGTAATATCAGAAAGAATACCAGGAAGTAGCCTAAATGAACAGGCACATGCAAATGACCTGCTACGGATGTGCGACAGGTTTTCCTTAAACCAGCAAATAGTAGAACCAACTAGGAAGGAGAACACGCTGGACCTCATTTTCACCAATAATGATGAATTGATCAGGAATATAGTGATTACAAATACCTGTTACTCAGAGCACAACTTAATTGAAGTTCTGACAACCATGGGGAATAGACCTTCAAAACCAGTCCCGATTCACAGTGGAGGAGATTTCAACAAATTCAACTTTATTAATAAACAGATAAACTGGTAGCAAATAAACCAAGACTTTACATAAATAAATTGGGAAGAACAGCAAAAAAATGCAAACCTGAACCAGTGCCTGGAAAAAATAAGCTCAGTAGCACTATAATGCAGATTGGATCGGGAACGTCGTTCCCTATATAGGCGAAGAAAACGAATAGCGGAACAACTTGAGAGTCGCACATTATCTCAAGAACGGCGAAGAAGGTTAGGTAGAGAAATAGAAACAAATGAACTAAGGCTTCAAGAATCATACAAAATCCAGGAGAGGCAAAGAGAGCAAAAGGCCATCAGTGAAATAGAGAAATCCTAAATATTTTCTCTATGCAAAATCAAGATAAAAAACCACATCTAGTGTCGGGCCCCTGCGAAAAGGAGATGGAACTTTCACCGATGACAACAAAGAAACGAGCGAAATACTGAGGAATCAGTACGACTCCGTTTTCAGCGAGCCACTAAACACACTGTAGATTCATAACCCAAATGAATTTTTCAGGGATATGACACCAACATCAAATCATATATCAGATGTCACCCTATCCCCACTGGATTTTGAAGAAGCCATAGACAGTATGCCTATGCACTCTGCACCAGGCCCTGATTCTTGGAACTCCATATTCATCAAGAACTGTAAAAAAAACACTATCGCAGGCCCTTCACATTCTTTGGAGGCAAAGCCTAGATACTGGCATTATCCCTGACATACTAAAAACAGCAGAGATAGCACCACTCCATAAAGGAGGAAATAAGGCAGAGGCAAAAAATTACAAACCGATAGCATTAACATCACACATCATAAAAATCTTTGAGAGTGCACTAAGAAGTAAGATCACAAAATACATGGAATCAGAGCATCTTCATAGCCCCGGACAACATGGTTTCAGAACAGGGCGCTCTTGCCTGTCACAGTTGCTGGACCATTATGACATGGCATTAGATGCTATGGAAGACAAACAAAACGCTGATGTAATTTACACAGATTTCGCAAAATCTTTTGATAAATGTGACCATGGTGTTATTGCACATAAAATGCGTTCAAAAGGAATTACCGGGAAAATAGGCAGATGGATCTACAATTTCCTGACTAATCGGAAATAGTCAACAATATGTAATAAGTCAACAAAATCAAATCCGGTCCATCAACTGTGAAGAGCTCAGTCCCCCAGGGTACTGTGCTTGCTTCAGTACTTTTTCTCATCCTCATATCGGACACAACCTATAGTACTGTATCATCCTTTGTAGATGACACTAGGATTTTTATGAGTAGACAACATGAGGACACGGCAAACCTCCAATCAGATGTAGATCAGGTCTTTCTATTGGCTACAGAAAATAATATGGTGTTTAACGAAAATAAGTTCCAGATTATGCGCTACGGAAAAGAGGAAAATATAAAAACGGAAATCACATACAAAAATCAGTCAAATCATAACATAGAATGAAAAAGTAATGTAAAGGATTCAGGTGTACTCATGTCGGAAGACTTTACCTTTAAAGAACACAATAAAGTAGCCGTCACAACTGCAAGGAAAATGACAGGTTGGATAACAAGAACCTTTCACACTAGAGATGCTATAGCAGTGATGATACTTTTCAAGACGCTAGTGCTCTCTAGAGTGGAGTACTGCTGCACAATGACAGCCCTTTCAAAGCTGGAGAAATTGCTGACCTGGAGAGCGTGCAGAAATCCTTTACTGCTAGAATCCACTCAGTAAAGCATCTAAACTATATTGAGAGCAACTAAAGAGCCTAAATCTGTATTCTCTTGAGCGCAGGCGGGAGAGATACATAATAATTTACACGTGGAAAATAGTAGAGGGGCTGGTCCCAGGTCACGCTTACCTGAGAAACAGGTAAGCGTGACCTGCACACAGAAATAACATTACACGAGACCAGAAGGCATGGCAGGATGTGCAGAATACCCCCACTGAAAAGCAGAGGTGCAATAGGTACTCTGAGGGAGTATTGTATTAACATTGGAGGCCCGAGACTGTTCAACACGCTTCCACTACACATAAGAGGCATAACTGGCAGACCCCTAAGTGTTTTCAAGAGAACTTGATGAACACCTCAAAAGGATACCTGATCAACCAGGCTGTGACTCATACGTCAGGCTGCGAGCAGCCGCGTCCAACAGCCTGGTTGACAGGAGGAGCCGGAGCCGGTCGGCCGAGCGGACAGCACGCGGGAATTGTGATCCTGTGGTCCTGGGTTCGATCCCAGGCGCCGGCGAGAAACAATGGGCAGAGTTTCTTTCACCCTATGCCCCTGTTACCTAGCAGTAAAATAGGTACCTGGGTGTTAGTCAGCTGTCACGGGCTGCTTCCTGGGGGTGGAGGCCTGGTCGAGGACCGGGCCGCGGGGACACTAAAGCCCCAAAATCATCTCAAGATAATCTCAAGATAATCTCAAGACAGTCCAGCAACGAGGAGGCCTGGTCGACGACCGGGCCGCGGGGTCGCTGAGCCCCGGAATCACCTCAAGGTAACCTCAAGGTAGGTAAGGGGCTCCAGACATGTGGAAATTATGGGAGGTAAGGGGCTCCAGACATGTGGAAATTATGAGTTAGGGTTTTATAGGTTTACAAAACATAAGCAAACAAAGCTACGGGGTTGCAGAGTTTACCTTAGTAATTTCCTATCTTCCTCGACTGAGACAATCTACATAAAACTCAAGATTCAAGTAAGTTTACAGAAATAATCTAATACATCCCAAAGTGATAGGATTAGCTCAGGCTATTTCTACCTTCCGATATCATCGTGTCTGAACACAAATCAAACGGTCTGTTTTCATATTTATTTTTTATTTATTTATCTTGTAAGTAAATACAAGTAAAGTAAAAACTTTACTTGTAAAGTTGTGTAAAGTAATAACTCTTGTAAGAACAAGAGTTTTTACATTCTTGTATCGCCACTTGCACGCATAGCGTTTCGGGCAGGTTCTTAAATTAATACTTTCCTCCGGAATACGGCCCGCCAAATCGTTTAACCAGGTACCCTTTCACTGCTGGGTGAACGGAATCTACAGTTAAGGATTGCTGCCCAGTCAATCCTCCCCGGCCAGGATACGAACCCAGGCCAAAGCGTTCGCTTAGGGCCGGGCGAGTGTTTTACCACTGGGGACTGCATTCTGCTTCTTACACTCGAATATGGCTATTAAACACAACGGCCGGAAAGACGCTCAAAAATGAGAGGAAACACAGCATCATTCCCAAAATAGGACATAGAAGCACAGCGTGTATGAAGGTCATCTTTAAGTTGGAGGTTACGTCACGTTGACTAGGTCACCAGCGCTGGGTTCCTCCTCCTCCTCCACACGCTCTCTCCCCAACACGACAACACTGACAAGGACTCAAGTTTTCATTGTAGTAGACTATTTGTACCGTGTGTCACTGACCTTCCTTATCGAGCACAAACTGGTCGAGATGGCGTTAAGTTAGTGGCGTACTTACCTGTGCTGAGGAAGACAAGGTGGGTAATAACAGGTTCTGGCGCCGCCTCGGTGATTCCCGCACGGAAATATTAGTCTCGTTAAACGTGATTCACACAGACGTTTTTCCCTACCAAATCCAGGAGGAGTGTGACTGGGGAGTAGGAGGCCAGAATACACACGGTGTGGTACAGGTGGCAGGGGGGGCGGCAGGTGGGTGTACACAACGGGGGGGCGTAAACACACGATCACAGGTGGCGAGGAACAAGACGCGAGACGCACCAGTGTAGTGTGTCCGGCCCGACGGCACCAACACGACTGACTGACTGACCGACCAAGAGCCCCGCTCACGCCCGGCCCACTGTCAACAAACACCCCCCCCCCCTACCACCACTACTACTACTACACACGCAAACGTTCACTTACTCACAGTGGCCGTCGTATACTTTTCTTAATCACTACACACACATGGTAGGGGGGGGGGGCCACATTTCACATTCAAGAGGGTGTTGTTCAATTATGCGGTTCGTGGTAGAGATTAAATTTGAGGCGGAACCACTGGCAGCTTCTACCATGGCACCTTGTAGTTGGTGCCAACACACTCCTGTTGCTCCCCCCCCCCCCCGGCACTAGCCACACGCACTTCACCCGTTGAGTGTCACGTCACGACCTGACACACACTCACGGTACAGCCCCGCCCCGCTAAATACACCCACCTCACTGGGATTAACAGTCAACATATTCTTCACTGACGGTGCTAATGATACTTGACCTTTAATACTACACTGAGCCAACTGTTAATGGCATACTGGTAACTTGGTGGGGTCGTGCAGGACGAGCACCGGCCCCGGCCCGGCCGGCCCCGGCCCCGGCCGGCCCCGGCCCCGGCCAGCACCAGCCCCGGCCTCGCCAGCACCAGCCCCGGCCTCGGCCAGCACCAGCCTGGCCACCACCGGCCCCGGCCCCGGCCCCGGCCAGCACCAGCCCCGGCCAACACCAGCCTGGCCAGCCCCGGCCAGCACCAGCCTGGCCACCACCGGCCCCGGCCCGGCCGCGGCCCCGGCCAGCACCAGCCCCGGCCAACACAGCCTGGCCAGCCCCGGCCAACACCAGCCTGGCCAGCACCGGCCACAGCCAACACCAGCACCGGCCAGCATCAGCCTGGCCGAATCCCCGCCCCTGGCCCCGGCCAGCACCAGCTCAGGCCAACACCTCCCGTCACACCTCAAGGCCACATGGGGGGGGGGGGAGGGTGACGCTCCCACTCATTACCTCCAAACACTCTCCGCTAATTACCATTATCAATGTGCCACTTTTCCTAATTATGGCCACTCCTCCACCCATGACCACTTGTGAAGGGCCACACCTCCACCCATCACAACTTGTGAAGGGCCACACCTCCACCATCACCACTTGTGAAGGGCCACACCTCCACCCATCACCACTTGTGAAGGGCCACACCTCCACCCATCACCACTTGTGAAGGGCCACACCTCCACCCATCACCACTTGTGAAGGGCCACACCTCCACCCATCACCACTTGTGAAGGGCCACACCTCCACCCATCACACTTGTGAAGGGCCACACCTCCACCCATCACCACTTGTGAAGGGCCACACCTCCACCCATCACCACTTGTGAAGGGCCACTCCTCCATCACATCCTAATACATTCTATTTGTCAACTACTCTGACACTAAAAAAAAATCTAATGTCTCCATAGCTCATTTGGGCACTCAGGTTTCCACCTGTGTCCCATAGTGCGTGTGCCCCTTGAGTTAAATAGTCTGTAAATCTACCCTATCAATTCCTTTGAGAATCTAATGTGTGGTGATCATGTCCCCTCTAACTTTTCCGTCTTCCAGCGACGTAAGGTTTAATTCCCGTACCTGGTTGATGGGATTCTGGGAGTTCTACTCCCAAGCCCGGCCCGAGGCCAGACTTGACTTGTGAGAGCTTGGTCCACCAGGCTGTAGCTTGGAGCAGCCCGCAGGCCCACATATCCGCCACTGCCCAGTTTATCCGGAACTTCTTGAAGAAAACTATCTAATTTCTTCTTGAAGATGTCCACGGTTGTTCCGGCAATATTTCTTATGCTCGCTGGGAGGACGTTGAACAACCGCGGACCTCTGATGTTTATACAGTGTTCTCTGATTGTGCCTATGGCATCTCTGCTCTTCACTGGTTCTATTCTGCATTTTCTTCCATATCGTTCACTCCAGTACGTTGTTATTTTACTGTGTAGATTTGGCACCTGGCCCTCCAGTATTTTCCAGGTGTATATTGTTTGTTATCTCTCTCGTCTCCTTTCTAGTAAATACATTTCGAGAGCTTTGAGACGATCCTAATAATTTAGGTGCTTATCGCGTTTATGTATGTCGTATATGTTCTCTGAACTCCCTCTATTCCAGCAATCTCTCCTGCTCTGAAGGGGGAAGTGAAGTTAGTACTGAGCAGTACTCGAGACAGGACAACACAAGTGATTTGAAGAGTACAACCATTGTGATGGGATCCCTGGACTTTAAAGTTCTCGTAATCCATCCTATCATTTTTCTGGCTGACACAATATTTGCTTGGTTATGCTCCTTAACATTAGGTCGTCAGACATTATTCCCAAATCCTTTACATGCTTATTTCCTACTATGGGTAAATCTGATTGTGTTTTGTACCCTGTATAATGCTTATGTCCTCATTTTTACCGTACCTGAGTACCTGGAATTTATCACTTAAAAATCATGTTATTTTCTGCTACCCAGTCGAAATATTAATAAATATTAATATCTGCTTGTAGTTTTTCAATGTGTTCAGCAGAGATAATTTTCATACTGATTTTTTTATCTGCAAAGATTGATGCGAAGCTGTGACTTGTATTTCTGTCTATATCTGATATGAGAATAAGGAAAAGCAGTAGTGCAAGGACTGTACCCTGAGGTACCGAGCTTTTAACTGCACTTGGACTCTATTTTATATGGTTGACTGTTACTCTTTGTGTTCTGCTCGACAGAAAACCGAGTATCCAGCGTCCTACTTACCAGTTATTCCCATTGACCTCATTTTGTGTGCAATCACTCCATGGTCAAATTTATCGAATGCCTTTGCGAAGTCCGTGTATACCACATCTGCTTTCTGTTTTTCTTTTAATGCCTCAGTGATTTTGTCGTAATGGTCAAGTAGCTGTGAGAGGTATGATCTTCCCGCTCTACATCCATATTGGCCTGGGTTGTGGAGGTCATTGGTCTCCATGAAACTGGTGACCTGACTCCTGATCACTCTCTCAAATACTTTTATTATGTGGGACGTTAGTGCAACTGATCTATAATTCTTAGCCAATGCTTTGCTCCCTCCCTTGTGTAGAGGGGCAATGTCTGCTACTTTAAGTGCATCTGGTATCTCCCCCGTGTCCAAGTTCTTCCTCCACACTATACTGAGTGCCTGTTTACCCTCACTTTGCATTTCTTTATAAATATTGAATCCCATGAGTCTGGACCCGAGGCTGAGTGCATGAGTGCAATGTTGTCAATTTATCTTTCAAAATCTGCCACGCTCGTGTTGATCAAAACATATATTTTTTTTAATTCTTTTCATTTTCAAATTACGTCTTTTTTGGTTGTAGCGCAAACGAGTGAAAAGTGACGTAATTTGTAAGAGGACGGGTTGTAAGTGTGGTTTGGTGGGTTGGGTTGAGCAGTAACCCCAACACGGCAGGTGTGCCTGCTCGGGTACACAGGTGTGAGCAACCCTCCTCACCACTCACTCATTACTGGATCTCTTGAGTCATTACAGCCAGGCCATTGGTGCCATATGAAATTAACAAATATAACCAATGTATTAATAACTCAGAGAAATGTATACAAATACAGACAAAAAATGTACTGTAAAAGGAAACATTTAATGTAATTTAAACAAATAAAACTGAACATGTGGAAGGCGACCAGCCTCTTCCATACAACCTAACCTTGCGGTTTCCTTGCCAGAATTTCGGGGCTCAACTTCCCTGCGGCCCGGTCCTCAACCAGGTTGCTTGAATGCTGTCCAACCAGGCTGTTGGACGCGGCTGCTCGCAGCCTGACGTATGAATCACAGCCTGGTTGATCAGGTATCCTTTGGAGGTGCTTATCCAGTTCTCTCTTGAACACTGTGAGGGGTCGGCCAGTTCTGCCCCTTATGTGTAGTGGAAGCGTGTTGAACAGTCTCGGGCCTCTGATGTTGATACAATACTCCCTCAGGGTACCTGTTGCACCTCTGCTCTTCAACGGGGGTATTCTGCACATCCTGCCATGCCTCCTGGTCTCATGTGGTGTTATTTCTGTGCGCAGGTTTGGGACCAGCCCCTCTAATATTTTCCACGTGTAAATTATTATGTATCTCTCCCGCCTGCGCTCAAGAGAATACAGATTTTGGCATTTTAGTCGGTCCCAATAGTTTAGATGTTTTACTGAGTGGATTCTAGCAGTAAAGGATCTCTGCACGCCAGGGATCAGTAATTTATCAAACTTTGAAAGGGGCTGTCATTGTTTTCCACTCCAGAGAGCACTAGCGTCTTGAAAAGTATCATCGGTATAGTATACTGTTATACAAATAGAATTGTATACAAATACAAGTCACAGCTTCGTATCATCCTTTGCAGACGACACAAAAATCAGCATGAAAATTACCTCTGTTGAAAACATTGAAAAACTACAAGCAGATTTAAATAAATTTTTCGACTGGGCAGCAGACAATAACATGATGTTTAACAGTGATAAATTCCAGGTACTCAGGTATGGCAAAAAATAACGACCTTTAACATAATATTGGGTACAATACACAATCAAATCTGCCCATAGTAAGAAAACAGCATGTAAAGGTTTTGGAATAATGATGTCCGACGACCTAACGTTTAGGGAGCATAACCAAGCAAATATTGCGTCAGCCACAAAAATGATAGGATGGATTACGAGAACTTTCATATCCAGGGATCCCATCACAATGGTTGTACTCTTCAAGTCACTTGTGTTGTCCCGTCTTGAGTACTGCTCAGTGCTCATTTCCACCTTCAGAGCAGGAGAGATTGCTGAAATAGAGGGAATACAGAGAACATATACGGCACGCATAGACGCGATAAAGTAACTAAATTATTGGGATCGTCTCAAAGCTCTCCAAATATACTTACTAGAAAGGAGACGAGAGAGCTATCAAATAATATACACGTGGATAATACTGGAGGGCCAGGTCCCCTAATCTACACAGTAAAATAACAACATATTGGTGTGAACGATATGGAAGAAAATGCAGAATAGAACCAATGAAGAGCAAAGGTGCTATAGGTACAATCAGAGAATACTTTATAAACATCAGAGGTCAACGGTTGTTCAACAGCCTCCCAGCGAGCATAAGAAATATTGCCGGAACAACCGTAGACATCTTCAAGAGAAAACTTGATAGTATTTTTCAAGGAGTGCCGGACCAACCGGCTGTGGTGGGCCTGCCGGTCGCTCCAAGCAACACCTGGTGGACCAAACTCTCACAAGTCAAGCCTGGCCTCGGGCCGGGTTGGGGAGTAGAACTCCCAGAACCCCATCAAGCTGGTATCAAGCAGGTATAGCATCTCTAGTGTGAAAGGTTCTTGTTATCCAACCTGTCATTTTTCTTTCAGTTGTGACGGCTACTTTATTGTGTTCTTTAAAGGTAATGTTTTCCGACATGAGTATACCTAAATTTACATTGCCTTTTCATTCTATGTAATGATTTGACTGCGTTTTTACGTAGTTTCCGTTTTTATATTTAATTTTTTCCGTAGCGCAGAAGCTGGAACCTATCTTCCATTAAATACTATTTTCTGTAGCCCATTGAAATACCTTCTTTACGTCTAATTGAAGGGTTGCAGTGTCCTTTATGTTGTCTACTCTCATAAAAATCCTCGTGTCATCTGCAAAGGACGACACAGTACTATAGATTGTGTCCTTGTCTATATCCGATATGAGAATGAGAAAAACGTACTGGAGCAAGCACAGTACCCTGGGGGACTGAGCTCTTCACGGTGGATGGACCGGATTTTATTTGTGATTATTACATATTGGGTTCTGTTAGTCTGGAAATGTAAATACATTTGCCTATTTTTCCGGTAAATCCTTTTGAACGCATTTTATGTGCAATAACACCATGGTCACATTTGTCGAAGGCTTTTGCAAAATCTGTGTAAATTACATGAGCGTTTTGCTTGACTTCCATGACATCTAAGGCCATGCCATAGTGGTCCAGCAGCTGTGATAGGCAAGAGCGCCTTGTCCTGAAACCAAGGGAATATCCCACTTATCGGGAAACCAAACATAAGCCAGCAACATGAGAGGGAGTAGACAGCAACTAAGACATCTTGGACGAGCTCCGAAATGTCAATGTGGAAGTTTGCCAGTGTGCGGGACACTGGTTGTGTGTGTGCATAGGTCCACGGTGGTTCAACATCCTCCCAGCGAACATTTGAAATATTGCTGGAACAACCGTAGACATCTTCAAGAGAAAAACTAGGCACTTTTCTTCAAGAATTGCCGACAACCAGGCTGTGGTGGGTATGGGCCTGCGGGCCGCTCCAGGCAACAGCCTGGTGGACCAGTCGAGCTGGCCTCGGGCGACTTGGCGAGTAGAAGAATTCCCAGAACCCCATCAAGCAGGTATCAACCTGATATTACGAACACGTGTCGCACACTGAGGAAGAACACCACAACACCTGCGAGTAGACACATGTGCGTTTTATATTCGTAACCGAGGCGGGCGAGCACAATCCTCCATCCATGTAGGTATCCATGGTTGTGTGTGATGGGGTGAGAATGAAGAGAAACGAAAAGGAAAAAGAAAGAATGCAGCACTGAGTAATGGTTTGGGGTGAGGGAGGTAAGAGAGGAGGGAGGATTAGGTGGGAGGGGGTGAGCTGGTAGGGAGCCGGTCGGCTGAGCGGACAGCACGTTGGAACGTGTGACCCTGTGGTCCCGGGTTCGATCCCGGGCGCCGGCGAGAAACAATGGGCAAAGTTTCTTTCTCCCTATGCCCCTGTTACCTGGCAGTTAAATAGGTACCTGGGTGTTAGTCAGCGTCACGGGCTGCTTTCTGGGGGTGGAGGCCTGGTCGAGGACCGGGCCGCGGGGACGCTAAAAGCCCCGAAATCATCTCAAGATAACCTCAAGATAAGAGAGGAGTGAGGAGTGTCGTCAGGTGAAAGGGAAAGTGGGAGAGAGGCGGAGAGGGAGTAGGGAGTGGTGGTAGAGGTAGAAGGGTAGATAGGTAGAAGTAGAAAGTGCTGCCACCATCCATTCTAGTCAGTACATACAAGACAAGGAATGGAACATGTCTGTATCCCAAACTTATCCAAGCACTTCATGTATCAACTCTAAACATGTACTCATTAAGATCATCAGTAACCACAGAGGGTCTCTCGCCTCAACTCACAAAGCTCTAGGGACAAAATTAAAAACAATTTAAGCAAGTAATCAAATATATATTTAGACAATGATAAGTAATCATAACTCAAGCACTCAAACTGAAGGTTCACTCTGTCAGGATTACATACAAACGTGAGTCATTACACAATAATTCGAGACCACAACAGCCGTCTGCACCTGATCATCACACTACACTCTGAACACGACTAAGTCACGTTAACGTTCAACTGACCGAGGATGGGCCTAATTTGGATAGAGAGGGGGGTGTGTGGGGGGGGGGGTTGACAGGCAGAGTCCCCATCCAGCCGGACAGCTTGACTGGCTGCTGTTCACTGCTCTGCTCTGCTGTGCGTGCTGTTCTATTGTCTCAACAAGATCTTGTAGATCTGAGGCCAAAGTGAAATTGACACCATATTCCATCTATCATCATACTATCATGCAAGAGGAGCCACACATCTATGGATCATCCAATAAAATCAGCAGACTTCTAGATGTTACTGCTGCTCGGCTTAGACTGCGTTACAAGTATCTCTGGGAATTTCTTTTTCATATATCTGCCGATGTAGACCTGACCAAATGTAAACTGTGTCACAACAAAATTATTCGCACACCCTCCGTCACTATGTGATGGAGATGCGAAAGAGATACGTGATTTAGAGACAATTCTACACCAATTGTTCCAGCGATGTGTATATTCATTCATTCAAAATGATCTGCTACCAGAAATTTTTAGCCAAATATCCCCACGTTGCTAACTGTAGGTAGTAACTGAGTGATTGTAACCTATCCACCGCTGCCCACTGGATGGGAGGGCGGTGTGCAGGACAACTATAAATTTTGACACTAGCTCTCCCATATGTCAGTTGCTTAATTTAGAACCTGTACTTGAGGTCGATCTCGAACCATGTTGATGTTGACGACTTATATTGAAGTTTTGTAACTAGCTCATCTCAAGATGAACTTGCTTAGCTAAATGAATTGTGGTTAGTTCAGTCCCTGAGCCCATTATGTGCCTCTGTAACCCTTTCCACTACCGCCACACCAAGGATGGGTATGGGGCATAATAAATGAACTAACTAGAAACTATTGCTCTCGAATCTACAGCTCCCTGGGTTTTTATTGCGAACTAGGAGCTAAACTCTGCCCACAAGTAGATAGCCCCAGGCCATCTATCAGCTACACTTTAACCAGCGGCTTGTTTGAAGGACACACCAGGCTATTATCGGTTTAGCGGAAACGAGGTCAACTTCACACGACCTGACCTTGGTCACTTGGTGGTCATTAACAGTCTGGAGGGGTGACTTTCAGGCCGACAGAATGGCGCCTATCAAAATCTTTTTTTATGTATCTCTATGTATATATTAAATACAAAACACCTTTGCGGTGTTACAAGTGCCGTGGGCACAACCACTNCAACCTTCACCCAGAGCCACGTTCTCCATGGCAACCTTCACCCAGAGCCACGTTCTCCATGGCAACCTTCACCCAGAGCCACGTTCTCCATGGCAACCTTCACCCAGAGCCACGTTCTCCATGGCAACCTTCACCCAGTGCCACGTTCTCCATGGCAACCTTCACCCAGAGCCACGTTCTCCATGGCAACCTTCACCCAGAGCCACGTTTCCATGGCAACCTTCACCCAGAGCCACGTTCTCCATGGCAACCTTCACCCAGTGCCACGTTCTCCATGGCAACCTTCACCCAGAGCCACGTTCTCCATGGCAACCTTCACCCAGAGCCACGTTCTCCATGGCAACCTTCACCCAGTGCTACGTTCTCCATGGCAACCTTCACCCAGAGCCACGTTCTCCATGGCAACCTTCACCCAGAGCCACGTTCTCCATGGCAACCTTCACCCAGAGCCACGTTCTCCATGGCAACCTCACCCAGAGCCACGTTCTCCATGGCAACCTTCACCCAGAGCCACGTTCTCCATGGCAACCTTCACCCAGAGCCACGTTCTCCATGGCAACCTTCACCCAGAGCCACGTTCTCCATGGCAACCTTCACCCAGAGCCACGTTCTCCATGGCAACCTTCACCCAGAGCCACATTATCCATGGCAACCTTCACCCAGAGCCACATTGCCCATGGCAACCTTCACCCAGAGCCACATTACCCATGGCAACCTTCACCCAGAGCCACATTACCCTGGCAACCTTCACCAGAGCACATTACCCATGGCAACCTTCACCCAGAGCCACATTACCCATGGCAACCTTCACCCAGAGCCACATTACCCATGGCAACCTTCACCCAGAGCCACATTACCCATGGCAACCTTCACCCAGAGCCACATTACCCATGGCAACCTTCACCCAGAGCCACATTACCCATGGCAACCTTCACTCAGAGCCACATTACCCATGGCAACCTTCACCCAGAGCCACATTACCCATGGCAACCTTCACCCAGAGCCACATTACCCATGGCAACCTTCACCCAGAGCCACATTACCCATGGCAACCTTCACCCAGAGCCACATTACCCATGGCACCTTCACCCAGAGCCACATTACCCATGGCAACCTTCACCCAGAGCCACATTATCCATGGCAACCTTCACCCAGAGCCACATTACCCATGGCAACCTTCACCCAGAGCCACATACCCATGGCAACCTTCACCAGAGCCACATTACCCATGGCAACCTTCACCCAGAGCCACATTACCCATGGCAACCTTCACCCAGAGCCACATTATCCATGGCAACCTTCACCCAGAGCCACATTACCCATGGCAACCTTCACCAGAGCCACATTACCCATGGCAACCTTCACCCAGTGCCACATTATCCATGGCAACCTTCACCCAGAGCCACATTACCCATGGCAAGCTTCACCCAGTGCCACATTATCCATGGCAACCTTCACCCAGTGCCACGTTATAAATGTGTTGCCGTCAGGTTAAAATAGAGGGTGTTAATTTTAGCATGGTGGTGCACCTTTACTGTTGACCCTGCTGTAGTCGCGAGTGTTTAACATTAACATGAGCGTAGGTGTGGCGATTAAATGAAGTAAGCCGAACGTGGAGTTAAAGTTAACGTCACACACACACACACACCTGCTTGATACCTGCTTCATGGGGTTCTGGGAGTTCTTCTACTCCCCAAGCCCGGCCCGAGGCCAGGCTCGACTTGCTTTGAACAGTATATTATGAGTCAAGAGTGTTGGAACTCCTTGCAATATGTAATCGGCTGCTGCAAGGCAGGGTCCAGGAGCTGATGTTTATCACGCAAGCATCAAGTGCGCACACACACATTTTCAAAGCGTTATACGACAAAGAGTACGGGGAAGACGGGACACCACTAGCGTAGCTCTCATCCTGTTACTACACTTAATTACTCGTACTAGTTTCAATGCAGACTGGTAGAGCATAGCTCGCGTCTATGCCAGTACCGAGAAAAAGGTAATTGACAGGCAACACCGAGCCGCGCCACGATGGCACCACAAGCTACGGTGCACCAGGAACATGCCACACTTGTGGAGGATCACGTACAACTACACGCAGACATTACCCAACAGGTAATGTCAGGTAATGTCAACAGGTAATGGTAGCTGATTACACGAATTGTTAATGAGTCATTTCTATGAAGGAGACGCAGATGTAACACCATAAATGGTTGCGTTTAATTTTCCACATATAACGAGTCGGTCACACAGGATATTACCAGCGCCACGCAGTCGGCCTTAAGCAACTCAAAAGTCACACCTTTCAAGTGTTAATTGTTCACAGGTTGAGTAGAGGTCAGGTTGCATCAGGTGACCTTGGTCTCTGCTAAGCTGATAATTGCAGTCGGGCGGCTGTGTTGTTTCCATCAAACAAGTCGCTCTCCAGGTGTGGTAGGGAGATAGCCAGAGGCTATCTACTGATAGGCAGAGTTTAGCTCCCGGTTTCCTCTTAAATATTCGTGGAACTGTTCATTAGGTATACAGAGAGAGAGCACCAGGCTACACCAGAGGTGTACCAGCAGGCCAGACTAGGCCTGTCCCAGGCCGGGTGGGGACTGTGTCCGCCATACCTTCCTCATCCTCTCTACCATCTTATTCTCAGAGACTTTGGTGAGTGAACTTGTAAGGTTGACGGACAAGTGTTTTCAAATTTAGGTGGTGTGTAACTTTCAGAGGCAGTCAACCGTAGTTGACTCAAAGAACTTTGAGACTGGCTCTCAAATTCTTGTGTGGTGACTCAAAGTCTGAATTAATGTTTACATTTGAACATCAAATAAAGTGGGCGAAAAACAAGACAAAACATAAAGGGGAAAAGTAAAGAAGTTTGCAAGAGACCACATAGCTAAGAGAAACCTAGTAACTTAAGACACGGAAAGGAAAGAGGCTGGAGGGAACAGCTCAAGTCAGATCACGTTTGTTAAGAGCATTTAGGCATGTACTGTGAAAGGGAAGAGTCAACAACAACAAAGCCAGGACTAAGGTTCATAGTGGCAGGAAGGATTATTTTAGAAGACAATTAATAGGATGATTAGAGTCCGTAACATGACAGAAGAGAGCATTGTCTGTGTCTGAAGACATAACACTTCCTTTGTGTTCCTAAGTCTGTCATTTAGTGTACGGCCACTTCCCCAAAGTCTCGGAGAGGACAAGACGAACAGGAAAGAGTAGACACCAGCAGCTTTGGGAGCAGGAGGAGCAGTGTGAACCAGGTTACTACCAAGTGTTAGTTGGTCGCAAGGCGAGCTAGACATCAAGAGGACGAAGGGTATTAGTGAGATTTTTATTACATATACAGTATGAGGTTAT
>WNGS01166131.1:14746-30209 GCA_020271785.1 Procambarus virginalis | reverse complement strand
CAGTCCTCTGTGCCGAGCATCTTTTCCTTTTCCTTCTGTTTCGTTTTTCTCCCCCTCTTCTCCTATCTGCTTGTCGTTTCCTGCCGACCTTTGCTTGTTTTGGATCTTTCTTTGGACTTCTTCTATTTTGACGCCCGGGTGCTTGAGGAGGCATACTCTTGCACCCGTAGAACTGTAGTACCCAACGTCTCGAGCGAGGGGAACCTTTTATTGTCAATCCCCCTTTCGTCGCTGAACCCGATCTCGACGGACTGACGGTTCTTAAGGTGGCGTTTGTGGGGCGTATACTCACGACGCACCCCTAGGGGGCCCCGGCATGATCGGCGATAGCTTCCTGTTGGGTGTCCTGCCTCTAATTGTGGCTCCATGGTGGGTATGGGGGCACATTCGTGGATGAAGTTTTTTCTCGTCTTTATGTTGAATGTTCCTGTTATACCCTCTCAGGCTCGTGGGGTGGGCGACCAAGCCCCCGAGTCGGCCTGTATTGGAAGACCAGGCTCCGTAGCTCCCGCTGCGTTGGGCCCCGACCTTGCTCCTCCTTTGACCATCCTGACTTCTTCCCCCAGCTCCCCTCCCTCCTCTGTGGTTGGGTCGAGCCTCCAGCCCCCAGTGGTGACCACTTCGTCCCCTGGTGCGGCTAAGTCTCTCGTTGTGACTACTGCGCCTTTTGTCCCCTCTCTCTCAGGGGGTTCTCACCGCCGTCAGCGCCACGGCCGCATTCGCTCGTTTCCTTCCTCTACTGATGCGTATCAGGCCTTGTTTGGTCCTGCTTCATGGGCCAAATACTTTGATCTCCTCCCTCTTGATTCCGCGCCTCCTGACGATTTCTCTCTCCATCGGCATCTTGTTGATTCCGTGGATGCGTCTGTCACCTTCAACCCCACTCGTCTCGGTACACGTGTCGTTGCTGCTCCTTCTCAGGATGCAGCTTCCCGCTTGGCTGCCTTATCCTGCCTTGGTGAGATCCCTGTTCGGGTCTCTAAGAACACTCGGTTGAATGCCAGTGTTGGCACTATTCTCCTCCCGCCCCATGTTGCAACCGGTGTTCGGAATCTGCAGGACTGCCACGATGACATTCGGCATATCCTTGATGCCCAAGGCCATTCTGTCCTCCAGGTTGACTCGTTTACTCGTCCCCCTCGTGGTCGTCGCCGTCAACCCCTTCGCGTTGTGAAGGTCACCTTTGATGGTAGGACCCTTCCATCCTCTGTCATTCTCGCTGGTGCCAGGTGCTCTGTCCAGGAGTATATTCCTTCTCCTCGACTTTGTAACAAGTGCTGGAGGTTTGGGCATGGTGCCCTCCGCTGCTCTGGGACTGTCTCTCTCTGTCCTTTGTGTGGGGGTGAAGGTCACTCTAAGTCGGAGTGCACTTCTCCCCAAGCTCGCTGCCTCAACTGTGGTGAGGCCCATCCTACCTTCTCCCGTGCCTGTATCCATTACAAGCTTGAGGCAGCCGTCCTCAACTTGAAGCACCGGGAGCGTTTATCTTTTCCTGAGGCGAGGCGCCAGGTTCGCCGGCTCCCGCCTTATGCTAACGTCTCTTATGCTCGCGTGTTGCGCTCTTCGTCTCCTCCTTCCCACCTTCCTCAGACTCACAACCGTTTCCGGGCCTTGGACCCTGATACGCCCACTGCTCCCTCCTCTGTTCCTTTGAGTACTGTCCCGAAGGGTCCCCCTCCTGGTTCTCTGTCTGGGGTTCCCCTTCTTTCTACCCGGTCTGTCATGTCTCCTGTGTCTTCTTCCTCGTCTCCCTCCAATCCTCCTTCCCATCCCCCTCCTCCATCTATTGACTCTCCCCGCCGCCTGTCGGTGCGGGCGGATGTCCATCGCTCTCCTACCGGCCGTCGTGTGTGCTCTCGTTCAGCTTCTCCTGTTGAGACACTGGAATCCGTTGCCCGGTACGTAGTTGCTGGGACACCGGTCTCTTTAAGTCAGAAGCGTAAGCCTGGCTCCTCTCCTTCCTCCTCCCCGGCGGGTAAGAAGGCTTCGCTTTCTTCCTCGACCCCTACTACTGGCTCTATTGCTCCTTCCCCTCCCATTTCAGTGGTTGCGCCCCCTGTTCCTGCTATGGAGGTTTCTTTGGCCCCTGCTTCCCTTTCGGTTGCTGCCCTTGCTGAGGTGCGCTCCCCTCTTTCTACTCCCCTCTTCCTGCTGCTGTCCTTGACTGCTCCTCTCCGTTGTCTCCTCCTCTTCCTCCTCCGGACCCCACCCGCCCACCTCTGGTCTGTTCTCCCGCTTCCTTCCCTCCGTCTTTGCTCAGTTTACCCATGCCCCCTAACCCTGACTTTGCTGACCCTGATATTCTTTAACGTGCTGTGTTGCTCTTTCGCCTTTGTTTCTTCTTTGTTTTCTGTTGTTGTCCTTTCTCTTCTCGTCGCTGTCTATTCTTCAATGGAACGTTCGAGGTTATTACGCCAATTTCCTCGAACTCCAACTTCTAATTTCGCGGTTTTCGCCCCTTTGTGTCTGTCTCCAGGAGCCGATGCTTGGTGCTCGTCCTGGTCGTTTTCGTGGCTATTCCTTTCTCTCCCCCCCCCCCAGCCGTTGCTGGGGCTCCTAATTCTTCTGCTCTCTTGATTCGCGCTGATGTTCCCTTTGTTCCTTTACTTTTTCCTTTGCCCCTCCATTGTTCTGCTGCTCGTATCTTTGTGGGGAAATGGTACACAGTTTGTTCCATTTATCTCCCCCAAGTGTCCCGCTTTCTCTTCCTGATTTGAAACACCTCTTGGACTCCTTGCCGGAGCCTGTGCTCCTGCTGGGTGACTTCAATTGTCGTCACTCTCTTTGGGGTGACGTTTTGACAAATACCCGGGGTCGCCTTCTTGAGCCGTTTCTCCTCTCTTCTTCCCTGTCTCTTCTGAATTCTGGTGAGCCCACTCATTTGGACTCTCGGACTCGCACCCTTTCCTGTCTTGATCTTTCTCTCTGCTCTTCTTCTCTTTACCTAGATTTCACGTGGCAGGTTCTTGATGACCTCCATGGCAGTGATCATTTCCCTATCCTTGTTTCCTTTTTCTCTTTTCGCCCTTCCCTCTCTTTTCCTAGGTGGCAGTTTGCTAAAGCGGACTGGAACCTCTTTACCCTCAGTGCTGCTCTCTCTGACCTTTCCCTTCTGCCTCTCCCTCGCGCTCTCCTCCTTTTTCATGACACTGTCATCGACGCTGCCCTCCGCTCTATTCCTCGCTCTTCCTCTCGGGGTCCACGGAAGTGTGTTCCCTGGTGGAATGCGGACTGTGCTCGGGCTGTTCGCTGTAAGCGTGCAGCCTGGAAGAGGCACCGCCGTCGGCAGACGACCGATTCTTTTCTTTTCTTTCGGAAAGCGAGTGCGGTGGCCCGTAGGGCCATCCGTACGGCTAAACGTGATTGTTGGACTTCTTATGTCTCCACAATTACGTCCGAAACTCCCCTGCCACAGATCTGGAAGCGTATCCGCAAGATAGCGGGTAAGTTCGTTCCCGATGTTTCCCCGGTCCTTCACCTCCGTGGTACTCTTGTGGCGGACCCGTTGCAGGTTGCTACTGAACTGGGTTCTCACTTTTCTTCTGTTAGCTCTGGTCTTCATCTTTCCCAATCTTTCCTTCTTCGTAAACCTGTCCTTGAGTCTCGTCCTTTAGATTTCTGCACTCGTCTTCGACTTTCCTATAATGATCCTTTCTCTCTCTCTGAACTTCGTTCTGCCCTGGCCCTCTGCGGTTCTACGGCGGCGGGCTCCGATGGTATTCATTATGAGATGCTTCGCCATCTCCCTCCGTGCACGTCTCAGTATTTACTGAGTCTGTATAATCGGATCTGGGAGTCGTCGTCCGTCCCTGAGGACTGGCTCGATGCCGTTGTCCTCCCTGTTCGCAAACCAGGGTCTCTGGGTACTTCCCCTAAGGACTTTCGCCCTATTGCCCTCACCAGTTGTGTCTGCAAACTCTTTGAACGTATGGTTAACGTTCGTCTGATGTGGTTCCTGGAACACCATCACCTCCTCTCCCCTTCTCAATTTGGTTTCCGCAAGTGCCGCAGCACGACAGATGTCCTGGTGAACTTGGAGGTCTATATTCGTACTGCTTTTGCTGCGAAGACCTCCGTTGTTGCCGTCCTTTTTGACCTGGAAAAGGCTTACGACACCACTTGGCGTTATCATATTCTATCCCAGCTTCATTCTTTTGGCCTTCGTGGTCATCTCCCTCTCTTTCTCCGCAGCTTCCTCTCTCGTCGTTCCTTTCGGGTGCGCCTTGGTACCGCTCTCTCTGCCTCTTTTCAGCAATACGAAGGTGTGCCCCAGGGTAGTGTTCTGAGCACTACTCTCTTTCTGGTTGCCCTCAATGGTCTTCTTTCCTCTCTTCCTTCAGGTGTCTTCTCCGCTCTCTATGTCGATGATCTTACCCTTTGCTGTCAGGGTGATGATTCGCCTTTCCTTCAGCGCCGGCTTCAACTTGCGATTGATGCCGTGTCGTCTTGGGCCACTGATCATGGCTTTAAGTTCTCTACTTCTAAGACTTGTGCCATGTCTTTTACTCGGAAACGGGTCGTTCTTCGTCCCTCTTTGTCACTTTATGGACATCCCATTGAGTACAAAGATTCCGCGAAGCTTTTGGGGTTATTCCTTGACACTCGTTTGTCTTGGTCTCCCCATATCTCTTACCTCCGTGTTGAGTGCTCTAAGGCCCTTACCCTCCTTCGAGTGTTGTCCCATACTTCTTGGGGAGCGGATAGGCGCACTCTCCTTGCTTTGCATTCCTCTCTCGTCCTGTCTAAGCTCGATTATGGTTGCCCTGCTTACTCTTCTGCTTCTCCTTCTGCTCTTCGCCGTCTTGATGCTTTGCACCATACTGGGCTGCGCCTCAGTTCTGGTGCCTTTCGTTCGACTCCCGTCCTTAGCTTGTATGTTGACACTGGCTTCCTATCTCTCCAGGACCGCCGTGATCGCTACTGTCTTCGCTATCTTGCGCGGTCCTTGCAACATCCTTCCTCTCGCCTCTGTCGTGCTTTAACTTTTACCCCTCCTGTAGTTCCTGTTCCTCTTCACCACCTCCCTCTTTCTGTCCGGTTATCTCGCTTACAGGATTCTCTTTCCGTTCGAGTTTCTAATGTTTCTCCTCGTGTTGTTCCTTCTTTGCCCCCGTGGAGAGTCCCCCTTCCGCAGTTTTGTACATCCTTGACCCGCGTCACTAAAGCTTTTACCTCTCCTACGGTTCTAAAACGCCTTTTCCTTGAACACTTTTCTTCTCACTCCCGCTCCGTTTCTGTCTTCACCGATGGGTCTAAGTCTGCGGACGGTGTTGGCTACTCTGTTGTTTTTCCTGATCGCACTTATATGTGTCGCTTACCTCCGGAGACTAGCATCTTTACAGCGGAGCTTTACGCTATTCTCTATGCTCTTCGTCTCCTGCTTTCTCGTTGTCAGTCTTCCTTTGTGGTAGTTGTTGACTCTCGTAGTGCCCTCATGGCGCTCGGGTCCTTTAATCCGGTTCATCCAGTAGTTGTCGAGATCCAGCATTGGCTGTTTCTTGTTCACAGTAAGTTTAAGTCGGTTGAGTTTTGTTGGGTTCCCAGCCATATTGGCGTGTCTTTAAATGAGCGTGCGGATGCTGCCGCCAAGGAAGCTGTCCGCTCTTGTCCCATCTCTCGTAAAGGTGTTCCATATTCCGACTTTTACCCGGTTATCCATTCCTCCATCCTTACCCGTTGGCAGGCTTCTTGGTCGTCTGTTACTGGTAACAAACTCCGTACTCTGAAATGTTGTGTTTCCTCGTGGCCGTCCTCCTACCACCGTAACCGGCGATGGGAAACTGCTCTGGCGAGGTTGCGTCTTGGCCATACTCGCTTAACCCATGGTCACTTGATGGAGCGCCGCCCTGCTCCTTATTGTCCTAATTGCATTGTCCCTCTTACGGTCGTGCATGTCCTTCTTGAATGTCCTGACTTCCGGGACGAGCGTGTGTCTTGCTTTCCGACCGCCCCTCGCGGTCACCTGTCCCTCGATAGAATTCTTGGTGACTCTGATACTTTTGATATCGTTCGCCTTATGCGTTTTTGTTCTCGTATTGGCATCCTTGGTGATATTTATCGCCCTCTGATTATTCCGCACATTTGATGGTGCTACATAGCCTTCCCGGTTTGGTGCCTTCTTTTGATAATTACTTACTTGTTGTCCTCTGTGTACGTACCTTCATTTGTAATTAACGGTCCAATACTGGTTGAGGTTTTGAATTTTGATTTTGCGTATGTGAAAAAATATTTAGGATTTTTCCTTATCTCTTGTATAGCTTTCTGTTCCAATTCCATTTCCTCAGACTCATATGATCGCTTCAACGTTTGTTCTATTTCTTCAATCTCCCTGCTTAGGCTTATTTTCCTTTCTTGTGATAGTTGTGTCTGCCGAAGCATTTCCGTTATTTTTGTCCTTCTCCTGTACAGTCGTCCGCGTTCTCTTTCTAGAGTGGTCCTCTTTCTGCCCCTCCTCACAGGCACGTGCTTCAATCTGATTGAAGCACGATTGGTGGTGGTGAAGATTGAAGGTGCTAGTGGTGCTAGTGGTGGTGCTGGTGGTGCTGGTGGCGTTGGTGGTGGTGGTGCTAGTGGTGATGGTGGTGGTGGTGGTGGCGCTGGTGGCACTGGTGGTGGTGGTGATGGTTGTTCTGGTGATGCTAGTGGTAATAGTGGTTGTGCTAGTGGTGATGGTGGTGGTGGTGCTAGTGGTGATGGTGGTGGTGCTAGTGGTGGTGGTGCTAGTGGTGATGGTGGTGGTGGTGCTAGTAGTGATGGTGGTGGTGCTAGTGGTGGTGGTGCTAGTGGTGGTGGTGCTAGTGGTGGTGGTGGTGGTGGCGATGGTGGTGGCGCTGGTGATGGTGATTCTAGTGGTGGCGGTGGTGATGGTGGTGGTGCTGGTGGTGATGGTGGTGGTGATGGTGGTGGTGGTGGTGCTAGTGGTGATGGTGGTGGTGGTGCTAGTGATGATGGTGGTGCTGGTGGTGGTGGTGGTGCTAGTGGTGATGGTGGTGGGTGGTGATGGTGGTGGGTGGTGATGGTGGTGGGTGGTGGTGGGTGGTGGTGGTGGTGCTAGTGGTGATGGTGGTGCTAGTGGTGGTGGTGGTGGTGCTAGTAGTGGTGGTGGTGGTGCAAGTGGTGATGGTGGTGGTGCTAGTGGTGATGGTGGTGGTGCTGGTGCTAGTGGTGATGGTGGTGGTGGTGGTGCTAGTGGTGATGGTGGTGCTGCTGGTGGTGGTGGTGGTGCTGCTGCTGGTGGTGGTGGTGGTGGTGGTGGTGGTGCTGCTGCTGCTGGTGGTGGTGGTGGTGGTGCTGCTGCTGCTGGTGGTGGTGGTGGTGGTGCTGGTGGTAGTGGTGCTGGTGGTAGTGGTGCTGGTGGTGGTGGTGCTGGTGGTGGTGGTGCTGGTGGTGGTGCTGCTGGTGGTGGTGCTGCTGGTGGTGGTGCTGCTGGTGGTGGTGGTGCTGCTGGTGGTGGTGCTGCTGGTGGTGGTGGTGCTGCTGCTGGTGGTGGTGGTGGTGCTGCTGGTGGTGCTTGATACCTGGTTGATGGGGTTCTGGGAGTGGAGAGGAGAGAGAAGAGAGAGGAGGGGAGAGGTATAACAACCCTCTGGTGTATGGACAGCCTTGTTGTATGAAGTGTATAAGAACACATTGTCTTCAAGAACCATCGTGGTATAATAGGACCCAAGTCTTATCAGCCAGGGTGCACTGCCCCTACACCGGACTGCAGGGACTCTTCTGGTCCAGGACGGAAAGGAACGTCGTCGTCTCATCTTATGATGAGTGGTTTGGTCACCATATCTTCAGCCAATTTATTGTGTCTCATCGTCTGCGGCTGGTACGCACCTTGACAAGGAACGCCGGTCAGGAAATTCCTTTTAATTTGGGAATTTGTATTAACGTAAGAAATAGACCCGACGTAATGTGCAAACCCGTCCTCGCAAATTCGCATAGTCAATATTGACTTATTAAATAAGTGCATAGGTGACATACTTAACATAATAGTTTCCTTTGAAAATCTTCATAGAAAACACTGACCTTACCTAACCTACTTAGTATGTTAAGATAAGCATCTTATTGCTTCGTAATTACAATTATTACCTAACCTATACCTATAATAGGTTAAGTAACAATTGTAATTACGAAGCTATAAGATGCTTATTTTAACATACTAAGTAGGTTAGGTAAGGTCGGTGTTTTCTATGAAGATTTTCAAGGGAAACTATTATGTTTAGTATGTCACCTATGCAGGTAACTAATAAGTCAGTATTGACTATACGAATTTGCGAGGACGGGTTGAATGTGCTTTGTGACGCCAAGTAGGTGAATTCCGTTACGTTAGGTGTATGTATTCCAGTTAATGGGTGTTACCAGTTAAGGGTGTTACCAAGCCAGGTGTGTATTGAACCAGGTCAATACATTAGAAACATCTAAACATGTATATTTAGGTGAGAAAATCGAGAGAATTAAACCCACAAAGCTTAGCATCACTTTCACTTGTTTTACAACACCGTAAATGTCAAGAGTCAAGATGGCTGCCGCCGTATATCCGGCGCACCGTACTGATACACCATGATAACATTTCCTGTACTTTATATACCACTGTTAACACACAAATTATTGGTTAATGTTTTCAAGCAAACATTGTAATGTTTTAATAAAACCATTCCAGGTTAAGCAGCATAAAAAATCCTGGTGTAGAGCTGCTTTCAGCGCCCCAGCCTGGAGTGCCGTTACCTGAACTCGGCCTTGCCGGCAGCTGTGAGTGCACCCGCTCCTCTCTACTAACACCTGCCTCCTTTACGTTATCCACTCTGGCGTTACATCTATCTTCAGGTTATCTTGAGATGATTTCGGGGCTTAGCGTCCCCGCGGTCCGGTCCTCGACCAGGCCTCCTTTTTGTTACACACCCCCAGGAAGCAGCCCGTAGCAGCTGTCTAACTCCCAGGTACCTATTTACTGCTAGGTGACAGGGGCATCAGGGTGAAAGAAACATTTTGCCCATTTGTCTCCGCCTCCACCGGGAATCGAACCCGGAACCTCAGGACTACGAATCGGAAGCGCTTCCACCCAGCTGCCAGGCGCCTACGTAACCTGTTAAGTACCTGTTAATTAAGTAACGGCTCAAATGTTTTCGTTTCCTATGTATCGACAAACGGTTGGTTGCTTAGCCTCGCAAGTTTCTGCTTAGGCTAAAAGGTTGGATTTTTTACGGAGTAGCCAATCATGAGAACGGTGACTCTCAGCCACCAGGTGTGGTAACGTCTAGTGCACCACTGGTCCACCAGGTGTGGTAATGTCTAGTGCACCACTGGTCCACCAGGTGTGGTAATGTCTGGTGTACCACTGGTCCACCAGGTGTGGTAATGTCTGGTGTACCACTGGTCCACCAGGTGTGGTAATGTCTGGTGTACCACTGGTCCACCAGGTGTGGTAATGTCTGGTGTACCACTGGTCCACCAGGTGTGGTAATGTCTAGTGCACCACTGGTCCACCAGGTGTGGTAATGTCTAGTGCACCACTGGTCCACCAGGTGTGGTAATGTCTGGTGTACCACTGGTCCACCAGGTGTGGTACGTCTAGTGCACCACTGGTCCACCAGGTGTGGTACGTCTAGTGCACCACTGGTCCACCAGGTGTGGTAACGTCTGGTGCACCACTGGTCCACCAGGTGTGGTACGTCTAGTGCACCACTGGTCCACCAGGTGTGGTACGTCTAGTGCACCACTGGTCCACCAGGTGTGGTACGTCTAGTGCACCACTGGTCCACCAGGTGTGGTAACGTCTAGTGTACCACTGGTCCACCAGGTGTGGTACGTCTAGTGCACCACTGGTCCACCAGGTGTGGTAATGTCTAGTGCACCACTGGTCCACCAGGTGTGGTAACGTCTAGTGTACCACTGGTCCACCAGGTGTGGGCCAGTGTTGCAGCTGCCTGTCAACCCCGCCAGTGTTGACGCTGCCTGTCAACCCCGCCAGTGTTGACGCTGCCTGTCAACCCCGCCAGTGTTGACGCTGCCTGTCATTCCCGCCAGTGTTGACGCTGCCTGTCAACCCCGCCAGTGTTGTAGCTGCCTGTCAACCCCGCCAGTGTTGTAGCTGCCTGTCATCCCCGCCTGTGTTGACGCTGCCTGTCAACCCCGCCTGTGTTGACGCTGCCTGTCAACCCCGCCTGTGTTGACGCTGCCTGTCAACCCCGCCAGTGTTGACGCTGCCTGTCATCCCCGCCAGTGTTGACGCTGCCTGTCATCCCCGCCAGTGTTGACGCTGCCTGTCAACCCCGCCAGTGTTGACGCTGCCTGTCAACCCCGCCAGTGTTGTAGCTGCCTGTCATCCCCGCCAGTGTTGTAGCTGCCAGTCATCCCCGCCTGTGTTGACGCTGCCTGTCAACCCCGCCAGTGTTGACGCTGCCTGTCAACCCCGCCAGTGTTGACGCTGCCTGTCAACCCCGCCAGTGTTGACGCTGCCTGTCAACCCCGCCAGTGTTGACGCTGCCTGTCAACCCCGCCAGTGTTGACGCTGCCTGTCAACCCCGCCAGTGTTGACGCTGCCTGTCAACCATATTTCTGCTATCAGGAAATAAACCATACTCAGACTAATAGCTTGAGCAGCCTTGAGGGGGATCATCTGGTATCAAGAAACCCATTTTGCGCCTATGTACAGGAGAGCTAATATATATATTGGCTCTCAGGCACATCCCCGAGCCTCGTCGCGAGGTAATCAAGAGGAATAGCGAGTCAATTGTATTTTCTATGTCATATTTCATGTGTCATATTTTCTATCACCAGCGAGGCGTGTATCAGATGTCTCCCCTAACCCCACTGGACCTAGGAGTAGCCATAGACAGTATGGCCGTGCACTCTGCACCAGGCCCTGACTCTTGGAACTCTATATTCATCGAGAAGTGCAAAACACCATCATCACTGGCCCTAAACATCTTTTGGAGACGGAGCGCAGATACTACCTTGAGGTTACCTTGAGGTGATTCCGGGGCTCAGCGACCCCGTGGCCCGGTCGTCGACCAGGCCTCCTCGTTGGTGGACTGGTCACCATGGTACTGGTGTCATCCCTGACATACTTCATACAGCGGAGCTCCAACCCAGTCTCCTGCTTAGATAGTACTTATTGTTACTAAATTGTACATAGCCGTAATGGACCATCAGATAGTAGACTTTGCTGCTATTCACTTTGAGAGAAAAATAACACTAAAAACCAATCTTAAAGATTCCCAGGCCTAGTGTAGCACACTATATTAAGCCTCAGAGAGCGGGTATTAGGACGAGAGGACGGTCAGGGTGTCTTTACAACGTCAACTCAACGCCTTCCCAGTTTGTCCAAGGTCATTACTAACCACTTCTACTTTCCAATTGCCCTTTACACCAGTTTATGTTAATATATATTTACTTCAGCATATCCTCAATACTACACGTACCAAACAGGAGGATGGGCTGGGAGATCGCACCACTCAATGAAGGAGTTAGTAAAGCAAATGCAAAAAAATTATAGACAATAGCTTTAACTTCACACAAAAAAATCTTGTTAAGGGTGCTCAGAAGAGAGTGCAAATCACATGGAAATCAAAATCTACATATCTACACAATCTACACGGTGTTGCCGGGCAACACGGGTTCAGAACAGGGCGCACCTGTCCCTCTCAGTTGCTAGATCACTATGACATGGCCTCAGGTGCCATGGAAGTCAAGCACAACGCTGAAGTAATATACACAGACTTTGAAATGTTTCGACATGTGTGATCATAGTGTTATTGCGCACAAAATATGCTCAAAATGAATTATTTGCAAAGTAGGGAGATGAATCTTTTACTTCCTAACGAACAGAGTGTAATAGTCAACACAGTAAAATACAAATCATTCACCGTCCCCCCCCCCCAAGGTACTGTGCTTGCTCCGGTGCTGTTTTTCATACCCATATGATTACTACTACACATAGGCAAGGAAACAAACGATGGTACCACATCATCCTTTGCAGATGACACTATGATTTTAATGAGAGTGGACAATATAGAGGCTAATATATTTCAGCCTTCACCGGGGATCGAACCCGGAACCTCAGGACTACAAATCTGAAGCGCTGTCCACTCAGCTGTCAGCCCCCCCCCCTTGGCGCTTTCCCCTGATAATTCCCTTCCCCCCCCCCTCCCCCTAGCATATCAATATAAAGGATCTAGGAGTAATCATGTCAGAAGACCTTACCTTTACACAACACCATAAAGTTGCTGCAATTAAAAATGACAGGTTGGATAACAAGGACCTTCCAAACAAGGGATGCCATACCAACGATGATACTTTTAAGGACACTAATGCTCTCCAGGGTGGAATATTGTTGCACACTAACAGCCCCTTTCAAGGCCGGAGAAATGGCTGACTTTGAGAACGTGCAAAGATCCTTTACTTCTAGAATGTACTCTATAAAATATCTAAATTATTGGGACCAATTAAAAATTCGAAATCTGTATTCTCTAGAGCACAGCCGAGAGAGACGTAACTATTTACAGGTGGAAAATATTCGAGGGGCTGGTCCCAAACCTGCACACAGAAATAACATCACATGAGACCAGGAGGCATGGCAGGATGTGCAGAATACCCCCGTTGAAGAGCAGAGGTGCAACAGGTACTCTGAGAGAGAACTATCAACATCAGAGGCCCGAGACTGTTCAACACGCTTCCACACACATAAGGGACATAACTGGCCGACCCCTCACAGTGTTCAAGAGAGAACTTGACAAGCACCTCCAAAGAATACCTGATCAACCAGGCTGTGACTCGTAGTCAGCCGCGTCCAATGGCCTGGTTGATCAGACGACCAACCAGGAGACCTGGTCAAAGACTCAACCGCGAGAGGCAGATCCCTAGAACCGCCAAAAACAAAGTAAGCAAAGCAGCAAACAGTCAAGCAGCAAGCAAGGCAGGCAGGCAGGCAGGCAGGCAGGCAGGCAGGCAGGCAGGCAGGCAGGCAGGCAGGCAGGCAGGCAGGCAAGGTAGGTAGTGTACGGCTGTGCTCCCGCCGGTCGTGCCTGAGGGTGGTGTAGGTGAGTGCTGCCACGCTAATGTAATTATTGCACACTCACGTTATACTGTCCAAACACTCGACAAACAGACTTCATACACAAGCAATACTGCCCAAACGCTTAAGCAATACCTGGCGTGGGTTATGACAGTTACACTGCCCACGCCCGACTTGTTATGTGATAAAGTGATCTAAGATGCCATCACACTGGGCCCGCCGCGGGCCAGCATGTCCATTATACCCGGGTTGGCGGGCCACTTCCTGCAGGAACTTGTCGTGTTGTCTTCACAACGTCTCCAGTCTTGGTCCAGCAACGTTTGTAATGTTTGTTGTGAGGAAGTGTTGGAGAGCAGCGGACGTCTGGTGGTGGTGCTCTTACTGTTGTTTGTCTCTACTGTATAGCACCTCTGCTTCTCACTAGGGCAGCTTTTAATTTTTGTCATATCTTTCTTACTTGGATCTTACTGGAGTAGACTTGGTCCAACAGGCTGAGTGCAGCTGCCTGCTGGCCCACATAGGAGAGGAGAGGAAAGGAAAGGAGAGGAGAGAGAGGAGGAGGAGGAGGAGGAAGGAGGAGGAGGAAGGAAGGAAGGAAGGAAGGAAGGAAGGAAGGAAGGAAGGAAGGAAGGAAGGAAGGAAGGAAGGGTCCGGCACTTCTTGCAAAAACTTGTCTAAATATTTTTTATAGAAGTCCATGTGGTATAATCACTGTAGCTTCTCTATTACGTCAATCTCCCTGTTTCAATTACACTATCTTTGTTCAGCTGTTCAATTATCCTTTTCCTTCTGTAGTGTTATCTACATTCTGCTTAAAACAGTCTTTTTTTTAATAGCTTTAGCAAAGGATCATACTTTAAGGAGACTTGGTCTCCTTCAGCACTATTATTCTATTCCTTACGAGGAATTTAAAGTATTCAATTAGCTTTCCCATTGGATGTTTACTAGTTTTGTTTCTACTTTTTGTCCTCTTCAATCCTCTTATTGTTGAAGTGTAACTTATAGAACACTCCTCCTCGATTAGGATGCTTTTTGGATGAATTGCGTGTGTTGTTGATGATTTCAAGTGGTGTGTGTGTGGTGTGATAAAGTATCTGAGGGTGTAGTAGCCCTGATTACTACTTCCTTGTTTGCCAACAGCAAATCTACAGTATTTGAGCTTCTAGTTGGCCTTATCTGCTGCTGCTGCTTGAGGGAAAATGTGTCACTGAATCTAGAATATTGAGGCAATTCTGCACGAGCGGACAGCACGCTGGACTTGTGATCCTGTGGTCCTGGGTTCGATCCCAGGCGCCGGCGAGAAACATTGGGCAGAGTTTCTTTCACCCTATGCCCCTGTTACCTAGCAGTAAAATAGGTACCTGGGTGTTAGTCAGCTGTCACGGGCTGCTTCCTGGGGGTGGAGGCCTGGTCGAGGACCGGGCCGCGGGGACACTAAAAGCCCCAAAATCATCTCAAGATAACCTCAAGATTGCTACACTCCATAGTGTATAACAAATCACTGGCAACAGGGGAACTGCCAGAAATTTGGAAAGCAGCTAATGTAGTCCCAATATACAAGAAAGGGGATAGACAGGAGGCACTGAACTATAGACCGGTGTCCCTAACCTGCATACTATGCAAGCTGATGGAGAAGATTGTACAAAGAAAGCTAGTGGAGCATCTGGAGCGAAGGAACTTTGTAACACAGCATCAACATGGGCTCAGGGTTGGCAGGTCCTGCCTCACAGGGTTAATTGAATTCTACGGCCAGGCAACAAGAGAAAGAGGGATGGGCAGACTGCATATTTTTGGATTGTCAGAAAGCCTTTGATACAGTGCCACACAAGAGGCTAGACAAAAAGCTGGAAATGCAGGCTGGAGTGAAAGGGAAGGTACTCCATTGGATAAGGGAGTACCTAAGCAGCAGAAGACGAGTCACTGTGAGGGGTGAAGTCTCAGATTGGCGAGACGTCACAAATGGAGTCCCGCAGGAGTCAATCCTTGGGCCTATACTGTTTCTGATATATGTAAATGATCTCCCAGAGGGTATAGACTCGTTTCTCTCAATGTTTGTTGATGACGCAAAAATTATGAGGAGGATTGAAACAGAGGAGGATAGTAGGAGGCTACAAGATGACCTGGACAGATTGAATGAATGGTCCAGCAAATGGCTGCTCAAGTTCAACCCGAGAAAATGCAAAGTAATGAAACTAGGCAGCGGAAACAGAAGGCCAGATACAGAATAGGAGATGAAGTACTTACTGAAACGGACAGAGAGAAAGATCTAGGGGTTGATATCACACCAAACCTGTCTCCTGAAGCCCACATAAAAAAAATTGCGTCTGCAGCATATGCGAGGCTGGCTAACATCAGAACAGCATTCAGGAACCTGTGTAAGGAATCATTCAGAATTTTGTATACCACATATGTAAGACCAATCCTGGAGTATGAGGCCCCAGCATGGAGCCCGTACCTTGT
>WNGS01166130.1:116210-136583 GCA_020271785.1 Procambarus virginalis | reverse complement strand
GAGAGAAAGGGAGGTGGGAGGAATGTGCTGGAGGAAACTGGTTGGCAGAGAACCGATACGGAGAGAGTAAGGGTTGTGAGAGGGATTTTGGGGGACTTTTGGTAGTTTATATTAAGTATTTTTTCTGTAAACTTTGGGGGTCTTTGTGGCGTAGTGCATAGCAATCTCGTCTCTGAGTCAGAAGGTCCCGGGACGAGTCCTAGGGAGGGTGCCAGGATGCAAAAGGTTTCATACTGATAGAGTTAACAACATCGTTGGTAACACTAACTCTTCATTCCTTGAGTGGTGCGGTGCTAGCATGAGGTACTCCACTCGGCGGAGACCTGAAGGGTACCAATGCGGCAGTTGCTACCGCCAGGGTCGAAGGTGTTCCCTGTCTCGGTTCGTACTGGAAATGGAACCCTCTCGGCGGAGACCTGAAGGTTCCACGATACAGTCACCGAGGCACACAAACACATCACACTCACATGCACGCAAAAACACACATTCACACAAACATACAACGGTGTTGTTAACTGCATCAATATGAAACTGTGGCAAGTGAGAAGGAGAGGGATGGAGAGAGATTTGGAAGAGGGGGGAGGGGAGGGGAGGGAGGTGCTATTTATTTTAGGTGCTATTTATCAAAGTAAGGATTTTTTTGTTTAAACATCCGGGTACTGTGGGGTACTGTGTTAGGACTTTCAACTAGCCATCAGTAGGTCCTCAGGCTGAACCATTGGGATGGAAGATTGACAAAAAGTGTTTCGTTCAGATACAGTAGGAACATTGCTGGTAACACTGCACTACATTCCTTGAGTGGTACAACGCTAACATGAGGTACTCCACTCCCTGGTGGCTGGAAGGTACCCATGAGGCAGTTACTTCTGGCTAATACGACAGACTTACTTCTCTCGGTGGGAAGTGAACCTGGAACCCGTCCGGCGGAGACCTGATAGGCTCAGATAGTCACAGAGACACGCCCTAAAACATAATACTAAAATGCCAGCAAAAACACAACAAATTTAACACTCCAGCTGCATCAGTTCTTAAACCATGAGCCTTAGATCGTTCCCACCTGAGTTAAAAGTTCATGCCTCATGAAACAGTTCCATTTAGGGTCTTTACACCATTGTTGACATTAGACACAGACGCTTATGAAAGGCGTTAACAATAATGACACGTATTGGAAACATTAATGACCTGCGTGTACCACAGTAGTGACGTCTGGCGTAGTTTTATCTCCTGTAATTATCTTGTATCGTCGCCTCTAATGGTCATTATTTATAACAGTGCTGCATTATCGCTTTCTTGTGACAATTGTTTATTTGCGCTAACGTCATTAGTGCTGTTAAACATATCTACCTTAAGAACGTGTGAACATAAACAGCCAATCCATTAGCATGATGTCTGCCAACATCAGGAGCTTTATTGCCAATTTTCGTGTTCTAAAACAACTTTTTATGATGACTCATCGTGGTACCGATGTGGCTGTTGTGTTACAAACATTTCTATATAACAGTATTACTGAGGAATGTGCTAGCATTCTCCTTTATACATCTTGGTTGCTTATTTTTTTTTTTTTACATGCAAGCATGCGAGTTAAATTACAATAAAACATGAAATTAGAAACATAACAGAATAAAACAAGAAACCTCCGGCCAGAAGGACCGACAGAACAACAATTACCAAAATTGGAAAGGGTACAGGAAATGCAGGATAAAAACACAAAAGGATACAAAATAGAGAGCAAAACAGAAAACAATCACAAACAAGCACGCAATGCAAGCAAAACAAGAACATAGCAACAAGTTAAAACATTTTAGCAGTATGAAACAAAACAGACAAAAGCGCCGGCCTGAAGGACCACAACAAAGCACAACAGTATGAACAAAATGAAATATAATAAAAAATACAATAAGATAGCACACCACACAACAAGCCAATAACAAACAAAAAATAAAAATAAAAGACAAACACAACACGTAAACATAAAATAAAACACATAGGGCACGGTAACAACACAAAATAAATACATGAAGACTAACACACACACCAAACCACCCGCCTCGCCACAAACAAAGGGAGAGGCACGGGCACAAACTACCAGAAGGCAAACAAACAGCCAGAAGGGCACACAGCACAAAAGTAAGCACAAAAGTAGAAAATCACCTGACATACTTGCCCGGAAACACGTCCCGAGGGAATCGTACATGGAACGCCTCCCATCGTAACCACTGCCAAGGGCCCTGACCATCCACCGGGGACGCCATATCATCCGGGACATTGGCAACAAACACCCGCAAACAGGGCACCCAAATGGTATCACTCCTGATCCGAGTGAC
The DNA here is from genome assembly GCA_020271785.1 of Procambarus virginalis. Classification (NCBI taxonomy): domain Eukaryota; kingdom Metazoa; phylum Arthropoda; class Malacostraca; order Decapoda; family Cambaridae; genus Procambarus; species Procambarus virginalis. Next base: position 134,259 of record WNGS01166130.1, on the reverse strand, counting down.
CGGCACACGCTCCCACACCAATGAAACTGCCCCACCCTGAAAGTCCAGTGCCTCCTCGCAGATCGGTAACACAGCAATCCGCGACCAGTGACCCAATGGCATCACAGACTCTGGTAACACATTCCCCAAGTCCCCAACTGACGTCCTTTAGAGGAGGGACCCGGACAGAAGGCACCACCACCACAGGGGCACCAGCGCCCACGGGCACACCACCGGACGACTGCTGGGAAACCGAACTGCGCACATCCTTCCACAAGGTCACCACTAGGCCGCGCCCAACCCCATCATCCCTGGCAGCGGAGGCCACCACTCCCCACCGCGGAGAGGCCCCGGTGGAGAAGGAACAGCAGGCACACCCGAGACACGGACGCCAACGTCAGCTGGCTCATGGACTTCCGCCACCACTAACTGTGGAGCCAGAGACGCATCCGGAACCACTCCATCCACACCCGAAGACCCACAGTCACTAAATTCCCCAACATCGGCCTTGGCAGACGACGAACGCCGGGAACGTTTGGGCACCGGCCTGAGATCGTCAGAGCCGGAAGCTGTCCCAGAAACACGGGCACCACTAGCCGGACGAACTGACGCCCGCCGCAGAACGGCAGCAGCCTCGACCACAGGGGGAACCGGACCACACACATCAGGAGGCCCCACAGCCACCCCAGCACCCAGCACAGCCGGGACCCGAGGCGAGGATGCAGGGCCAGGCGCAGCAGCTGAAGGCGGGTGAGCAGACGGCGATGCCTCACAGGGAGCATCAGGAAGGCCCACGGGAGCAGCAGTGACAGGAGCAGGAGTGGCATCCGACGGCACTGCAACATCCGGAGGAGGGTCGGCGACAACCGGGGGAACGTCGGGCGACGCTGGAGGAGCCTCAGTAACTAACGGGACGTTCACCTCCTCACCTCCGGAGTCCTCGTCCAGAGGGAACGGCGGGAAATCCTCTTCCCAGAACAAGTTGACTTGAGCAACCGGAGCCGCATCGCACCCGGCAGCCTGATGCCCCAAGAGGCCACACCGGAAACAGGTACGAGGCTGCCGGACATAGTACACCCGGACGTAGTACCCCAGAAGCCGGACCGATGATGGAATATCCGACCCCAAGCGCATCCCCAAGGTGCGAACGTTCGTCCGTCTACCTGCATACCTCCCTGAGGAGAGCGTGTTGACCCGCACACTGACGACCGCTCCAAACCGCTGAAAGTAACGCCGGAGAAGGTTCTCGGGAAACTCCAGGGGCGCCCCATGCACACTGACATAAGTCAGTGCACCACTTCGGTCCGAGATGGATACAGAGCCGGCACCACCCTGCAGCGGCAATGAACGTCCCTCGTAACGACGGAGGAAATCACGGTACTCCTCCTCCGTCACAAACTTGATGACAACCCGGTGGGCAGTTACAAGCTCAATACCGTAAATGGCCATCACAGGGATACGGAGCATGTCGCACATAACCATTTCTATAGCCGCATATCCAGCACGACCAGTGAACTCCAGGCCCACGGAGTTCACGCGCTTAACAGGAGGAAGGGGACCACCCATGGCAAGCTCGCCACATCAACACGCAGATAGCAGCAACAGCAGGGGGGGGGGGAGGGGCAGAGACGCCCACACCCCCTGGTGACGAAAACAGCAAACACCCCAAACTACCAGAGGCCAGACGACACGTCTGTACCCCACGGCAGCTCCAGGTGGACTCCTTGGTTGCTTATAGACAGTCGGAACCAGGGAAGTAGATTTGCAACGTACTTCAGTAAATCTGCACATGCCGAACCAATTGGGTGCTTCCCAAAACAACGTCCTGGTGGTTAATCTTGACTCCCCACTATTGTAACAAAACTGTCAGCACATTAAATATATGGGCAACCTCATCTAGTATTTCACACAGAGGGATTCTAATGAAATTTTAGTATTTATTAACCAACAAAACTTTGGTCACCTCCTAACTCTTGTTACATGTTTTTTCCTTGACCTGAATAAAAGTGATGCATATTGTGAGGATATTTCATTGCAGAACCCTGAGAAATGTTGATTCATCACTTTTCATTTTGCTGGCTATTCCGACAGCCAGTGTATTAGATCACAAAAGCAGCAGACAATAGTTTTATGAAAAACTACGGAATACTCAGAGCAGAGCATCTCAGAGACACCCAACTGGTGTCCAACTGAGACCCTAGGCCTCCCCTAGTGTGATACTTGTGTATTGAGGTATTAGCTGATCCGCGCCCCAGTCATATAAACTGCTAGTCACTTGCCTCTCCCAGTATTCAACCTCTCATTTAGCTCACTAACAACTGGGTACATACTTACTGCTAGATGACGGAGGTAATCGGTGATAGGAAATGTGCAAACCCATTTCTTACATGAATATGATTCGAACCCGGTATTCCCGGTCTTGAGTCGAAAACGAACCAACTGTACTACAGAAACTCTCTCTCTATATATATGCTTAGTTGTGGCACTGAACAGCATGGGAACAAGCTTAGTTGTGACAACTAACAGTATGAGAACAGACTTAGTTGTAACAACTAACAGTATGAGAACAGACATAGTTGTTACAACTAACAGTATGAGAACAGACAGGTAGTTGTGACAACTAACAGTATGAGAACAGACTTAGTTGTAACAACTAACAGTATGAGAACAGACTTAGTTGTAACAACTAACAGTATGAGAACAGACATAGGTGTTACAACTAACAGTATGAGAACAGACTTAGTTGTTACAACTAACAGTATGAGAACAGACATAGTTGTTACAACTAACAGTATGAGAACAGACATAGTTCTTACAACTAACAGTATGAGAACAGACTTAGTTGTTACAACTAACAGCATGAGAACAGACTTAGTTGTAACAACTAACAGTATGAGAACAGACTTAGTTGTAACAACTAACAGTATGAGAACAGACTTAGTTGTAACAACTAACAGTATGAGAACAGACTTAGTTGTGACAACTAACAGCATGAGAACAGACTTAGTTGTAACAACTAACAGTATGAGAACAGACAGGTAGTTGTGACAACTAACAGTATGAGAACAGACAGGTAGTTGTGACAACTAACAGTATGAGAACAGACTTAGTTGTAACAATTAACAGTATGAGAACAGACTTAGTTGTAACAACTAACAGTATGAGAACAGACTTAGTTGTAACAACTAACAGTATGAGAACAGACCTAGTTGTTACAACTAACAGTATGAGAACAGACATAGTTGTAACAACTAACAGTATGAGAACAGACATAGTTGTAACAACTAACAGTATGAGAACAGACTTAGTTGTGACAACTAACAGTATGAGAACAGACATAGTTGTTACAACTAACAGTATGAGAACAGACTTAGTTGTTACAACTAACAGTATGAGAACAGACATAGTTGTTACAACTAACAGTATGAGAACAGACATAGTTGTTACAACTAACAGTATGAGAACAGACATAGGTGTTACAACTAACAGTATGAGAACAGACTTAGTTGTTACAACTAACAGTATGAGAACAGACATAGTTGTTACAACTAACAGTATGAGAACAGACTTAGTTGTGACAACTAACAGTATGAGAACAGACTTAGTTGTTACAACTAACAGTATGAGAACAGACATAGTTGTTACAACTAACAGTATGAGAACAGACTTAGTTGTTACAACTAACAGTATGAGAACAGACATAGTTGTTACAACTAACAGTATGAGAACAGACTTAGTTGTGACAACTAACAGTATGAGAACAGACTTAGTTGTTACAACTAACAGTATGAGAACAGACATAGTTGTTACAACTAACAGTATGAGAACAGACATAGTTGTTACAACTAACAGTATGAGAACAGACTTAGTTGTTACAACTAACAGCATGAGAACAGACTTAGTTGTGACAACTAACAGTATGAGAACAGACTTAGTTGTAACAACTAACAGTATGAGAACAGACTTAGTTGTAACAACTAACAGTATGAGAACAGACTTAGTTGTAACAACTAACAGTATGAGAACAGACTTAGTTGTAACAACTAACAGTATGAGAACAGACTTAGTTGTGACAACTAACAGTATGAGAACAGACTTAGTTGTTACAACTAACAGTATGAGAACAGACTTAGTTGTAACAACTAACAGCATGAGAACAGACTTAGTTGTGACAACTAACAGTAGGAATATAAGCCTAATAGTCCCATATGACGGTGCACCGAAATCTTCTCAAACACAATTATTTTTAGTAATATCTTCGTGGTAAATGCTCCAATTTATCCTTATGGATCAACATCAAACTATAAACAGAAATAAGTTAAAAAAAATCGAAAAAAATCACAATTTCAAATTTGATGTCAAAATATAAATATGTAAGCAATTGTTATTATATTCAGTATTGTCTCAGAATCGCATATAACGTTCATTTTTCTTGTAGCTAAATATTGTTTGAGAGAATAGTTTACTGTAAAACATTTTTCAATGTTGCCATCCAAATAAGTGCAAAATTCAGTCTCCAAAAAAATATAACTCCAAACGTTATGGCTTTATAATTAAATGACAACAAGAACACCTTAGAACTATGAACATTCCATATGGGTAAAAATGGTAAGAATCAGTCAGAAACTGAATTTTTGACAGTGTCTGAAAGCTGATAATTCTGGTCATAAAGAAAAAGTTTTCGACAATGTATATATTACTTCGAATTTAAGACATGTCTTGTAAATTTTAATTAAGATAGCTTGGCATTCGTACTCGAATATGTGAAAGTTTAGGACAATATGTTTTGAAATTAAGTCGAGGAAAAAATATACATTTGGATACTTTAGGGATAACTGTAAAACAGACACTGGGCCCCTTAACTGTCTAACAATAGGTTAGACATATATATGAATGATATTGGGTGGTTGTAAATAGGAGCTGCCTCGTATGGGCAGCTGCAGTTACAGCAGTTACCTTCATTCTTATGTTCATCCTTCTGCAGTTACCTTCATTCTTATGTTCATCCTTCTGCAGTTACCTTCATTCTTATGTTCATCCTTCTGCAGTTACCTTCATTCTTATGTTCATCCTTCTGCAGTTACCTTCATTCTTATGTTCATCCTTCTGCAGTTACCTTCATTCTTATGTTCATCCTTCTGCAGTTACCTTCATTCTTATGTTCATCCTTCTGCAGTTACCTTCATTCTTATGTTCATCCTTCTGCAGTTACCTTCATTCTTACGTTCTAATGTTCTTATAACAAACATATATATTGCAGCAACTTTATTGCCCATATATATATATATATATATATATATATAATATATATATATATATATATATATATATATATATATATATATATATAAGTGATAAGGCCCTCATCTGGTCCTCATTCCTCAACACAACCTAAATAGACAAAGATAATAAAATTTGAAATCTGTAAATAAATCGACCAACAAAATAAATAAAAGTCACAACTTCTGTCACCTGTGGCTGATTAACATGTTGACCAATGTCGGTCCAACTTCACATGCTTAGTGCCAGATATACATTCTCCAAGATGTAGAAGTCACAATAAAATCAGCATAAAAGCAAAGGAGAGAAAAAATAAAAATAAATAAAAAAGTTGTTGTCAGCTTTTCGTACAAGGGAACATAAGACATATTGCCATTGGGCAATATATTTATATAATATATCATAAAGTACAGCATAAAGTATTATAGCAATAATGGAAGGATTAGTGAAGGAATTGATGAATCTAGTTGGAACTCTGAGAGCAGATATGGATTCCCTACGAGAGGAGGTACGACAGCTGAAACATCGGGAAGAAACGAAGGAGGAGACCAATATTAACAAGACCTCATCGTGGAAAGTCGTTAAGGACAGGGGTCTTAAGAAGACCTTGACAAGGCCGCCTACAGGCGCCCTAAAGACAGCAAATTCATTTGCTGTGTTGGAGGACGAGTGCTGTGGTGAGCCTGCAGTTCGCTTGGAATGGAAATCAGCGAGGAGCGGCGGAGCGCGGGCCCCTCAGGGTGCTCAGAAAGTTAAGGAGGTACCGAAGCGAATCTTGGTTGTGGTAGATTCCCAGGTGAGGTATTTAGACAGAACGTTTTGTTCCAGAGATAGGGGGAACAGATTAAGAGTTTGCTATCCGGGAGCTGGAATTGGTGATATTGTTGGAAACATGAATGATATTATGACGGGAAATGGGAACAAACCCATAATTTGTATTAGTGCATGGGGTAATGATGTTGGACGAGTTAGGAGTGAGGAACTAATACAGAGATTCAGGACAGCCATTGAATTAGTTAGGAGCAAGGGAGGAATCCCGATCATATGTGGCATTCTTCCAAGAAAGGGAGTGGGAAATGAATGGATGTCGAGGGCACTTGGTGTCAATTGCCGGCTGGAAAGATATTGCAAATCTAATGCAATATATTTCATAGACAACTGGGAACACTTCTATGGAAGAAATGAAATGTATGCTCCTGATGGGGTGCATCTATCGAGGGCTGGGGTTGTTGCTGTTGCGAACTCGTTGGAACCAGTGGTTAGAGGTGTTTGTTTGGGTTTAAACTGTTAGTAGATAGTGGTATGGGAATTAATTTGGAGGAAGGAGGTAATAAAAGCATGTGGGAGAAAGGAATTGGCAAAATGATCAGGGAAAGAGAAGGGCCTCAAAATAACAATTCACTTAGGGTATATTACACTAACAGTAGAAGTCTAAGAAACAAAATTAACGAATTAAATGCTCTTGTTTGCACAGAAAAAATAGATATTATTGCACTTACCGAAACGTGGATGAATGTAGAACATACAGAACTATTAGCTGAATATCAAATAAATGAATTTAAACTATTTCACACAGATCGATATATTAGACGAGGAGGGGGAGTAACCATATATGTTAGGGACAATTTGAAATGTAGTCTCAAAGAGGGAATCAAAACTGAGCCACACACAGAAACTATTTGGATAGAATTAAACGAAAAAGCAAATAATATTATAATAGGAGTTATATATAAGCCACCAAATTTAGACAGAATGGAATCAAAGCATCTATGGGATGAAATATCTAGAGCATCTAGATCTAACAGTATATATGTCAAGGGTGACTTTAATTTTAGTGGAATAAACTGGTTGAACAAAACAGGGAATAGTGAAGCAGAAGATTTTCTAGAATTAACTGACGATTGCTTTCTTACGCAACACATTAAGGAACCAACGCGGGAAAATAATATTTTACATTTAGTGTTAACTAACAGGGAAACACAAATTAATGACATCGAAATAGGGAGTGAGCTACGGAACAGTGATCACAAAGAAATCAGATTTAGCACAGAATGGAATAGATCTGTAGGAGAAAATTCTGTTACGCTCCGAACAGCTAACTAGCCCGCCGGCTCGCACGGGGTGCTCTTCATCGAGTGTCCCGAGTGGCGGCACGTTTACTTTGAAAAAATTAGAGTGCTCAGAGCAGGCTACTTTAATGGCCTGAATGTCTATGCATTCTAACTAGCCCCGCCGGCTCGCACGGGGTGCTCTTCATCGAGTGTCCCGAGTGGCCGGCACGTTTACTTTGAAAAAATTAGAGTGCTCAGAGCAGGCTACTTTAATGGCCTGAATGTCTATGCCAGAAAGTGCCAGATTTTCGAAAAGCTGATTTTAATAGCCTAAGAAATTTTTTGGGTCAAATAGATTGGAAAGTCTTGGGTATGGGGTGTGGGCCGGTCTTGGAGCGAGACGTGAATCCAGCGATAGGTGATGTAAAAGAGGATTTCGATGTAGATTCAATATATAACTTATTTAAGAATATTCTAAGCAAAGCACAGGAACGTAGGATACCATACAAATTAAATAGATCGAATACTAATGACCCAAAGTGGATAACAAAGAATTTGAAGAACCTTATAGGTAAAAAGAGAGCTTGGTACAAAAGGATTAAAAATGGGGAGGTCACTTTAGAAAAGGAATTCGTACAACTGGTTAGAAATGTTAAAAAAGAGATAAGGAAAGCAAAAAGAAACTATGAAGTTCGCATAGCAGGGCAAGCAAAGACAAATCCTAAAGGGTTTTTTCAGTTATATCGAACTAAGACTAGGGAAAGGATAGGTGCATTAAAAACTGAGACAGGTCAAATAACGGATAATGACAAGGAGATGAGTAGTATTTTTAACAAATATTTTATATCTGTATTTACTAAAGAAGAACTTAACAATATGCCTTCAGCTGAACAAGTCTATGTGGGTGGGGATGAGGACAGGTTGACTAGTTTAGCAGTTACCAGGGAGGATGTAATTAAACAATTAGTAAAATTAAAACTAAACAAATCCCCAGGGCCGGATGAAGTGTTTGCCAGGGTGCTTAAAGAATGCAAAGAGGTGCTTTCCGAGCCACTGTCTACCATATTTAATAAATCAATAGAGTTAGGCAGAGTGCCAGAGTCATGGAAGGTAGCTAATGTGGTACCAATTTTTAAGAAAGGAGATAGATCACTTGCGTCAAACTATCGGCCAATTAGCCTAACGTCTATTGTGGGAAAGTTACTTGAATCGATAATTGCAAATACAATTCGTCTTCGCCTTAAAAAACATAAATTAATAAATGAGTCACAACATGGTTTTACAAATGGCCGTTCATGTTTAACAAATTTGCTATCTTTTTATTCCAGCATAGTTGAGGCAGTTGATAGTGGTAAGGATTGTGATGTTGTGTACCTTGACTTTAGCAATGTTTTTGATACAGTGCCACATGAAAGACTGATTAAAAAAAATAGAGGCTCCTGGTATTAGGGGTGCTATCTGGTTGATACCTGGTTGATGGGGTTCTGGGAGTTCTTCTACTCCCCAAGCCCGGCCCGAGGCCAGGCTCGACTTGTGAGAGTTTGATCCACCAGGCTGTTGCTTGGAGCGGCCCGCAGAGCCACATACCCACCACAGCCCGGCTGATCCGGGACTTCTCTTAGGAAACAGTCCAGTTTTCTCTTGAAGATGTCCACGGTTGTTCCGGCAATATTTCTTATAGTCGCTGGGAGGACGTTGAACAACCGCGGACCTCTGATGTTTATACAGTGTTCTCTGATTGTGCCTATGGCACCTCTGCTCTTCACTGGTTCAATCTTGCATTTTCTTCCATATCGTTCACTCCAGTACGTTGTTATTTTACTGTGTAGATTTGGGACCTGGCCCTCCAGTATTTTCCACGTGTATATTATTTGGTATCTCTCTCGTCTCCTTTCTAGAGAGTACATTTGGAGAGCTTTGAGACGATCCCAATAATTTAGGTGTTTTATCTCGTCTATGCGTGCCGTATATGTTCTCTGTATTCCCTCTATTTCAGCAATCTCTCCTGCTCTGAAGGGGGAAGTGAGTACTGAGCAGTATTCGAGACGGGACAACACAAGTGACTTGAAGAGTACAACCATTGTGATGGGATCCCTGGATTTGAAAGTTCTCGTAATCCATCCGATCATTTTTCTGGCTGATGCGATATTTGCTTGGTTATGCTCCCTAAACGTTAGATCGTCGGACATCATTATTCCCAAATCCTTGACATGCTGTTTTTCTACTATGGGAAGATTTGATTGTGTTTTGTACCCTGTATTATGTTTCAGATCCTCATTTTTGCCGTACCTGAGTACCTGAAATTTATCACTGTTAAACATCATATTATTTTCTGCTGCCCAATCGAAAACTTTGTTGACATCTGTTTGTAGTTTTTCAATGTCTTCAGCAGAGGTAATTTTCATGCTGATTTTTGTGTCATCTGCGAAGGATGACACGAAGCTGTGACGTGTATTTTTGTCTATATCAGATATGAGAATAAGGAACAGTAGCGGTGCAAGGACTGTACCTTGAGGTACAGAGCTTTTAACATCGCTTGGACTCGATTTTATCTGATTGACTGTTACTCTTTGTGTTCTGTTCGACAGGAAATTGAGTATCCAGCGTCCTACTTTTCCAGCTATTCCCATTGACCTCATTTTGTGAGCTATCACCCCATGGTCACATTTGTCGAACGCCTTTGCAAAGTCTGTGTATACAACATCTGCATTTTGCTTTTCTTCTAGGGCTTCTGTGATTTTGTCATAGTGGTTGAGTAACTGTGACAGACAGGATCTTCCCGCTCTAAATCCATGTTGTCCTGGATTGTGCAATTCATTGTTTTCCATAAAACTAGAAATTTGATTCCTAATCACTCTTTCAAACACTTTTATTATGTGTGATGTTAGTGCAACTGGCTATATTAAGTTGGATTAGGGCATGGCTATTCCAAAGGAAACAGAGAGTTAGTATAAATGGGGTTAAGTCAGAGTGGGATAATGTTGTTAGTGGAGTGCCTCAAGGCTCTGTCCTTGGACCTCTGTTGTTTATAATATATATAAATGATTTAGATTCAGGTATGAGTAGCAACATTTGCAAATTTGCAGATGATACAAAAATTGGTAGGGAAATTAACACGAAAGAAGACTCGCCATCACTTCAAGTTGATCTAAATAGGGTTTTAAAATGGTCAAAAGACTGGCAGATGCAGTTTAATGCTAATAAATGTAAATTTTTGAGGCTAGGTAATGATGATAGAGTTACAAGATACGAGCTAGATGGTGTTGAGATTGCGAAGTCAGATTGCGAAAGGGATCTGGGAGTTATGATTAGTAAGAATTTAAAGCAAAAGGATCAATGCATGAATGTTCGTAATAAGGCAAATAGGACACTCGGATTTATTAATCGAAGCGTTAGTAACAAGACACCTGGTGTGGTTCTTCAGCTATATCTTGCTCTGGTTAGGCCCCATTTAGATTATGCAGTTCAGTTTTGGTCGGCGTACTATAGAATGAATATAAATTCACTTGAACGTGTCCAGCGTAGGATGACAAAGTTAGTTCCCCAAATTAGAAATCTTTCATATGAAGAAAGATTAATAAAGCTTAAATTGCATTCACTGGAAAGGCGAAGAGTTAGGGGTGACATGATAGAAGTTTACAAGTGGATGAATGGACATAACAAAAGGGATATTAATAGGGTATAAAAAGTATCAACACAAGACAGAACACGAAACAATGGATATAAATTGGATGAGTTTAGATTTAGGAAAGACTTGGGTAAATACTGGTTCAGTAACAGGGTTGTTGATTTGTGGAACCAATTACCGCGTAACGTGGTGGAGGTGGGGTCCCTCGATTGTTTCAAGCGAGGGTTGGACATGTATATGAGTGGGATTGGGTGGTTATAAATAGGAGCTGCCTCGTATGGGCCAATAGGCCTTCTGCAGTTGCCTTTATTCTTATGTTCTTATAATAACATACTAACTCATTATTATGTGTGAAATCTGGTCCTCCAGGAGGCACCAGCTGCATATCCACGTTGTAGACCCGCCTTACTACTACTTTTCTTCTTCGTGGGTCGGACAGGTGCTTGCATCACTTTATCCCTAAATGCCAGTAAATAGGAGGTGTTATCTTTATTATCAGTAACAGCTGCCGCCCGTCGTGCACACATTTATTTAATAAAATTCGTAAATAATTAATTTCCTAACATATTGGGATGAAATTTGCACGACTCTGATGCCAAATAACGAGAGATTTGTTTACAAAAAATCACTATTTTTCATATTTGGAAAAATCTCCTCTGTCACTTGCTTCACTTTTGACAATGAAACGTATGAGAACAAACTCAGCTCCGAAGACGACAAAAAAATATTAAAATAAGCTTACTCTTGGCATTGAAAAATATGAGAAAAACTAGTTTGTAACAACGATTAGCATGAGACCAAACTTGTCTGCGACAGCGATCAGTATGAGAACAAGCTTATTTGTAATATCAAACAATATGAGAACACGCTTGGTTGTAATAATCTTTCCAAACAAGCAAAATTTTGACACCGAACAGTGTGGTTTAAGTGCATCCTATTTCTGCCAAAAAGAGAGAGAGAGAGAGAAGAGAGAAAGAGAGGGAGAGAGAGAGAAAGAAGGAGAGAGAGAGGAGAGAGAGAGAGAGAGAGAGAGAGAGTAGAGAGAGAGAATAGAGAGAGAGTGAGAGAGGCGAGAGAGAGAGAGAGAGAGAGAGAGAGAGAGAGAGAGAGAGAGAGAGATAGAGAGAGAGAGAGAGAGAGAGAGAGAGAGAGAGAAGGTCGATCGTCGAATCACAATCCCAACTGTGAAACACACAGCATTCAAATACGACACAAGTGTGACTTCAAACTCTTGCCAACTCAGACACACTTCTTACCTGCATCTACAGCTGTCAAGAGGGGGTCCCAACAACTGTATAAGAACCAAATCAAAACTCTTGCACCAGAATAGACCTAGATGGAGTGGGGCCGCCCTGACCAGCGTCCTCGCTTCCATTCCCTCAGCCACAACTAACCATAACAAGACATTGCATCACCAACCTCGGCGCTGAACAACGCCAACACCGGCCTTTACACCCCTCAGCAACAACTACCATAACAAACAAGGCATTCCATCGCTCTCAAACTTCAAGCCATGTACAACATCGACACCAGCCTCCATACCCTTAGCCAAAACTTTACCATAACCAAGCACTGCATAGCCCACCCCAACAAGCCTTGAACATCAACACCAACAGCACACTCACCACGGGCTCAATTCTTGAGTCGGCGGCTTAGCTCTGGCGGGCAACTTGCCAGTCTCATGGTAAGGCCGTGCTCCAAATACGATCGAAGGGAGCATACGGCTGAAACCTGTCGGAGTGATCTCTGGTGCAATCACTACCTGCCACCGAAGAGGTAACAAGAGGACTCATGTCGAACCAAAAGATTTAGATAGACCTTATCTTGGATCAATTTAAGAAATACTCAGACTTGGTGCACACTCTTACTTGTGAGCACCCTTACTATCCATACCCTAGCACTACAGGTGGCGCTGTGCCTTACTCAGCACAGCAGATTTCACACCACCAGCAAACCAGCTTCATGGTGTGCCGCCACACACAGCTTCCTTCTCAAGCAACATGCAGACATGAGGAGGCAATCGATCAACATACTGTCTGTCAACACATCAGAGGCTTCATAACCATTGTTGGCGATCTCTCACAGTTTTGTGAATACGCATCGCCCTGATGTGGTTGTTGTGCTAGAAACATTTCTAGATGACAGGACTCCTGAGAACTTTACTACAGTTGCTGGTTATACCTCATGCATGTGCCACATCAGACTGTTGGACAAAGTGGGCAGACAGGGTAGAAGGATCATCTTTAGTCTTGAGCAAGTCTGGTGGGAACAGTCTGAACATCAGACCCTGCAACACCGTTGGGACGTTGGTGGTCTAACTGTTATGTACAAGGCAACATCCTCAAAGTTCTGCACCTGCCCAACTCCGTGGACTACCAGTAGTTGCCTCCCGTAGCACTAGACTCTCACCCTCCACAGTGTCATGCTGGTAATTCCTTTCTCAAGAACATCACTCCATCAGCGATCATTCACTCCTAGGCTGATTCGCATCTGGAACATGCTTCTTAACAGGTTGATACACGGGAGATCAGGTCAACTGATCACATGTAGGCTCTGGCACACTGTTGGCAGCAGGCTCATATGTTCCTTACATGATTGCTACCTATTCTTGTTAATGAATAGACTATTCCTACTGATGCATATAACAGGATCATGAAATAAATGGGCGTCTAGGAGTAGGTAGGATTACAACATAACTGAGGCAGGATTACAGTTGCCTCCAATATTGATTGTTGCCGCCGAAGACGGCTAGTGTATTGTGCACCCCATACTCATCCTCTCTGTGAGCGTTAGCGCAAAAGCATTACAGAGGGCACAAAAGTTTTTTTCAGACCTCATCTTAGACTATTACATAAACAATTTCATCTATCCTTCACACCTTATATTACAATGTCAGCTAGTTACAGAGAAAGTGTTATTACAAGAGCTACATATTTACAGTAAGTCATCATACATTAATGGTAGGTCTTATTGCTAATACATAATAGGTTGACCAATGGGGATATTACAGAGTCATAGGGAACTTCTGTTTATTATTAGTCCTCACAATACACTACTTGCTTCTGAATCTCATATGTCGATCATCTACTGGAAGCGAAATATGGATACAGTGCAAGGATTTCAGGTATTTATCCATGGTAATAAGATAGGTTGCCATATCATACAGAGTGAGCTTAGATTTATCTCTAAAAGGCTCAGTTTTACTACAATCCAAGATATAGTGTTCGAGTGTGTGTCCCTGTGTCTTTGTCCACACACTTTACACTTACTTCATCTAGATCCCTATACAAGCCGAATTGCCAGAGATATTGTAGCCAAGTCTTATACGAGCTGTGACAACATCTGTTAGTCTACTGACTTTGTTACTTGCTCCATACACATGTTTTACTTCGCACATTTTATTGTGATGAACAATGGACCTGCTAGTTCCAGTTTGCACAGTTCTACTTTCTTCATATTCATCCAGGAGTTCTCGTCTAATGACACTTTTAAGGGACCTATTTGATAACTCAAGATTCCGTTCAATACTGTCTTTATTTACTGCAACCTTAGCAAGGAAGTTGATAAGTATCCGAGGTCAATGCCGTTACTGTAAAACAAATAACAAAAATATTCCACGTCTAACTACATCGAAATATATAAACACCCAGTGACCCATAGGACCCCTACTGCGAGTTGGTAGAATATTATTTAAAAGATTATAGGCCTCATTCTTAAATATTTAGATATACAATCTCCCCCATGATATACAACCCATGTAACGCACTTAAGCACCTAGTTTATGATATAAATTTATATTAATATATGATAATTCATTATGTTTAAGCATGCACGTCACATAGGACAGTTCTCTGACCATCAATGGCTAAAACCCAATTGTTTTAGCAAAGAGTAAAACCAACCTATTATGTGTAGCGCTGTACCAAATTCAAGCTCCATACGCAAGTTGCCAGAGTTCTCTACAGGAAGGGAGTCTTGTTTAATGGTGGATAAGTCAAAGGCAAATATCGAGTTTCCCTTATTAAAAGTGTTATAAGCGAGTATTGAGTCAGGCTCTAAGCGTAATGTTTTCTAAGTTTCATAATGATGATGCGAATATTAATTGTCGAAGTTGTCCGAAATTTGGCAAATGTATTATTATTCAAATAAATGGCAATACCTTTCTACTGTGTATTTTCAAAATATAATCCATTTTCCTGGTGAAACCCCACATAATATGTCAATGGTACAATTACATATATATACTTGGGCCCAAGGCTGATAAATTAAGAGAGAGTCTGATTCCCTGCCAGGACAAAAGTTTGGGAAATTGTCCTATTAATGATATAGCTTTAATAGGACAATTATACCTCCTAGAGTCGGAGGAAGCTATTAGTGAAGTGTTTAATGCTAAATTACCACTGGGGTAGAGAAAACCCACATAACCCATAATTTAGCATAATCTACATGTAATCGTTATTTCGTACTATTGGTCACGCTTATATTTAGCACCCAAGCATGAGGGGAAAGTTCCAACCTTAAACGCACGTCTATATTGTCTAAAATGTATTGATCAAGAGTTGTTTTATCATCCACTGCTACGGAAAACATAGACAAATCGCAACTTTCAAATCAGAAATAATATTTTTTTACTCGCTTGGCACTAATGCTGGTAAAATATGAATTAGTGAATTCATTAGTGATTATTACATCGTCGTCATACCAGACTGTGCTGAAAGCCCCAATTCTTCCCAGGGTAGACATTTTTGTTGGTAGCATATAGGAAATTAATTGGATAAAGGGCCAATAATTAAAATTTTAATTTGTTTCCAACACCTGTTTCCCCAAGAAGAACTACCCATTTAAACATTGTATTTGACAACCCGTTTACAAATTCCCCGTAATCATAGTCCTCCAATTTTGTTATGTCATCTTTGGTTAAAGATACTTTAAAGTCTATTACGATGTTGATCAAGTCTAAGCAAGCATCCTGGGTGGCAGGTGTGCGAAATTCTAAGTAATTATACCTCTAACGTTGTTTGACGGGCAGAATGTCTATTGTGTCAAGGCAATTGAACTTTCTACGCTGTGTATTTTGCTACTTCTGGGAAACTGATCAATAATACTAGAAGAATACTATTTTAATGGTATTCTCGCTCCAGCCCCACTACCCACAATGATCTCTCTAAAGTCAAAATACGACTGCTTAAGTTAGGGAAAATACCTCATCTTTATAGCACACACTCTGTTTACATTTTTCTTTTTTTGCTATTTTACATAGAAAAATGTAATAGTTTACATAGTTTTTCTCCTGAGAGTCTTTTAACCCCCACCACCTGTCACAGATTTCTTGCCCACACTCTTAAGGGCATCACAACTGCGTGTTCAGACCGCTCTTCACATCTCGTTTACCGCTGGATAAATCATCAAGCACATTTTCCCTAAATGGCAGTTGGTACTCACCTAGTTGTGCTTGCAGGCGTTGAGCTCTGGCTCTTTGGTACCGTCTTTCAACCATCAATCAACTGACGTACAGATTCCTGAGCCTAATAGGCTCTATCATATCTACATTTGAAACTGTGTATGGAGACAGCCTCCACAACATCACTGCCTAATGCATTCCACTTGTTAACTACTCTGACACTGAAAAAGTTCTTTCTAACGTCTCTGTGGTTCATTTGGGTACTCAGTCTCCACCTGTGTCCCCTTGTTCGCGTACCACCCGTGTTAAAAGTTTATCCCTATCTCCCTGCATTCCTCTACTCTGCCAATTTCTGAAATTTTGTAGGTTGTGATCATGTCTCCTCTTACTCTTCTGTCTTCGGTGTCGTGAGGTGCATTTCACGCAGCCCTTCCTCGTAACTCATGCCTCTTAGTTCTGGGACTAGCCTAGTGGCATACCTCTGAACTTTTTCCAGCTTTGTCTTGTGCTTGACAAGGTACAGGCTCCTTGCTGGGGCCGCATACTCCATGATTGGTCTTACATATGCTGTGTACAAGGTTCTGAATGATTCCTTACACAGGTTAATGAAGTATGTTCTGATATTAGCCAGCCTCGAGTAGGCCGCAGATGTAATTATTTTTATGTGGGCTTCAGGAGATCTGTCTCTGTCCGTTTCATTAAGTACTTCATTTCCCATTCGGTATCCTGTGTCTCGCCTTCTCTGTCCTCCGCCAAGTTTCATGATTTACTCTCGGGTTGAACTTTAGTAGTCATTTGTTGGACCATTCATTCAGTCTGTCTAGGTCATCTTGTAGCCTCCTACTATCATCCTCTTTTTTAATCCTCCACATAATTTTTGCATCATCAGCAAACATGGAGAGGAACGATTCTATACCCCTCTTGGAGATCATTTCATAATGATCTAATGATATCAGAAACAGTATAGGTCCAGGACTGACCCCTGCGGGACTCCACTGGTGACGTCTCGCCAATCTGAGGCCTCACCACTCACAGTGACTTCTTCTGATGCTTAGGTTCTCTCTTATCCAATCGAATACCTTCCCTTTCACTACTGCCTGCATCTCCAGCTTTTTCACTAGCCTCTTGTGTGGAACTGTGTCAAAGGCTTTCTGGCAATCCAAAAATATGGAGTCTGCCCACCCCTCACTTTCTTGCCTGATTTTTGTTGCTTGGTCATAGAATTCAATTAATCCTGTGAGGCAGGACTTGCCATCCCTGAACCCATGTTGATGCTCTGTTACAAAGTTCTTTCGCTCCAGATGTCCACAAGCTTTTTTCGCACGATTTTCTCTCCGTTAGCTTGCATGGTATGCAAGTAAGGGACACTGGCCTGCAGTTCAGTGCTTCCTGTCTATCCCCTTCTTGTATTTCGGGACTACATTAGCAGTCTTCCAATTTTTGGCAATTCTCTCCTGTTACCATGATTTTTTATACATTGTGGAGAGTGGCAGGCACAGTGCTTCTGCTCTTTCCTTTTGTATCCGTGGGGAAATTCCATCCAGGCCTATAACGTTTGTCACATCAATTCTAGCAAGAGCTTCCTTACATCCCCACTGATAATCTCAAACTCTTCTAGTGGTTCCTGGTTAACTATTACTTCTCTTATCTCTGAACTTCCCCCTTGCTCTAATGTGAAGACATCCTGGAAGTTCTTATTCAGTTCCTTGC
>WNGS01166130.1:88921-103290 GCA_020271785.1 Procambarus virginalis | reverse complement strand
TTCTTCTTGATAGTAGGCGCAGTTTGCATGAAGGTTTTGTCCTGGCCATGACTGAACTGACGACAAAATGGCCGCTGTGTTGATATTTAGCGTCGGGTGACGCTGTGACGTCACAGGTGAGGGACGCTTTGCGCAATTACTCCCTCGTCGCTTGAACCTACCTTGAGGATACCTTGAGGTGCTTCCGGGGCTTATCGTCCCCGCGGCCCTGTCATCGACCAGGCCTCCTGGTTGCTGGACTGATCAACCAGGCTGTTGGACGCGGCTGCTCGCAGCCTGACGTATGAGTCACAGCCTGGTTGATCAGGTCAACCCATCATTAATTGGTTGGTGGTTGTTACCTGGTTGATCAGGTAACCCATCATTAATAGTTTATAGTTTTGTTATTTTTATTATTTTATTTACAGTCATGTGCTCCACACCCACCCACTGAGCGGCAGCTTTACGGTCATGTGCATTCATTACCTACAGTAAGCAAATGCTGGATACTCGCTAAGATTTCGGGCAGCACATCATTATGAATGAAATACTTACACATTTCTTGGACACTATTGATGGTGTTATCTCTAAATTCCGAGAATTTTTCACATTCCATTATATAATGACGCAAAGTATGCGAATAGTTCTGCTGACAGAGTTTACATTTAGTCAACTCTACCCTTATTAATATTCTCCTTTGTTATGTTCATTCATAGAATCACCTGATCCATCGTCCAGGCCACGTAACCCAAATTACACTGGTAATAGCACTTATGCTTATTATAATGATTCTAAATTGCATGCACTAAAACACACTGCCAGAAGAATTAATTGGACTAGCTTATAGAAGGACCCGCACTGCTGAAATGCTTAAGCTCTTTCAAACGGCTCTGGCTGAGGCCAGGGAACGTATGGTAGAGGGGAGGCAGACAGACTGGGAAACTTTTGTCAGTGGTCTCAATTCTCACACCCCGATCGACTTGGAGAGTTTTTAGTTTAGTTCATTTATTATGCACCCCATACCCATCCTGTGGGCGGTAGTGGAAAGGGTTACAGAGGCACATAATGGGCTCAGGGACTGAGCCCCACAATTCATTTAGCTAAGCAAGTTACAATCTTGATGAGCTAGTTACAAAATTCAATATAAGTCGTCACATCAACAATGGGTTCGAGATCGACCTCAAATACAGGTTCTAAATTAAGCAACTGACATATGTGGAGAGCTAGTGTCACAATTTATATGTTTGTCCTGCACACCGCCCCCCATCCAGTGGGCAGCGGTGGATAGGTTACAATCACTTAGTTACTACCTACAGTTAGCAAACTGGGATATTTGGCTAGAATTTCTGGTAGCAGATCATTTTGAATGAAATATTTACACATCGCTGGAACATTGGTAATAGAATTGTCTCTAAATTCACGTATGTTTTCGTACTCCATCACATAGTGACGGAGGGTGTGGGAATAATTTTGTTGACACAGTTTACATTTGGTTAGGTCTACATCAGCAGATAATGAGAATTCCCAGAGATACTTGTAACCGAGTCTAAGCCGAGCAACAGTAACATCTAGAAGTCTGCTGATTTTATTGGATGATCCATAGATATGGGGCTCCTCTTGCATGATAGTGTGATGATAGATGGAATTACTGGTGTCAATTTCACTTTGTCTCAGATCTACAAGATCTTGTTGAAGTTCTCGGTGTACTGCTGCTCTCAGATTGCTCATTGACAATCCAAGGTTAAACTCAACGGCTCCTTTAAAGGCAGATTCTTTGGCTAACTTATCAGCTCTATCATGCATTCGGAGGCCAACATGAGATGGAGACCACATGAAATGGACTCTGTTACCATCCTTAATAATATTGTTGTATTTGTGTCTAGCTTCGGACACGAGCATGTTACAGTTATGTCTTAAAGAGTTGAGAGCATTTAAGGATGATAAGGAGTCACTTACAATTAATGTATCAAGTTTGGAGACTTGTACACATTTCAGTGCAAGGAGCAAGGCAAATAGTTCAGTCTGAAGGGTAGAGGCCCAGTTGTTTATACGGACTCCCCACTCAAAGTACAAGCCATCGCCCATTGTCAGAACAACTGCACTTCCAGCTGCACCCGTGGAGCGGTGTAGGGAACCATCAGTGTATATGATTTGAGAGAGAGAATGCTCTGTGGACACAGCATCAATATGGCTTAAGGCGTTGAGCTTTGCCTCAAGACGAAGCTTGGGCTGATCTCTAATTTGCTTCTTGGGTGGAAAGGGAGGGATTAAAACTGGAAAGGGTGTAACCTCCCACGGTGCAGGAAAGTGCCGTTGTTGTTTCTCTTGGTACAAATCATGAATCTGATACATTCTGAGTTGAGTTCCAGTTTTTGTTATCCATTTGGAACAATGCTGATCTTCAATAAAGTAATTCTGAAGGGCTTCTGTGCAAGGATTAGGATGAGTTAGCCTAAGCATTTTTATACCAATTTGACAGTTAATTTCAGTAACACGATCAACAACGCTCAGAATATTAAGTTCCTTTCTCATATTAAGTATCTTTGTGGTACGAGGGCACCCAAGGATTATCCTCAAGGCTTCGTTCTGCAATTTTTCAAGCCCTCCAAGCTTTCTTTCAGGCATCAAAACAAGCAGAGGTGCAGCATAATCCACTAAAGATCTGATGTATGCAAGGTATATCATTTTGACAATTCTGACATTGGCACCATAGCCTGAGTGATAACCTGCAACAGCCTTGAGAGCTCGGAGCCTCTCTTTATACTGACGACAGAGTCTGAATACAACAGGACCATACAGTGGCACCTCAAGGCCAAGGTATTTGAATCTGTTTACATAGTCAAGCTGGGAGCCATCAGACAGTTGCATCTTGCGAACAGCTCCTCCCTGCCTGGGTGGGCGCCGATTTAGTATCTTTGTTTTCTCTGCTGAGATTTATTTATTTATTATTTATTTATGCATATACAAGAAGGTACATTGGGAATGTGTGGATACATAAAATGGTAATTACAGTCTTGTAAAGCCACTAGTACGCGCAGCGTTTCGGGCAGGTCCTTAATCTAAGAAAATTTTAAGTAGGTAAATACTTGCAAAATTTATAAAAAATGATAACAGATACATGGCAAGAAAAAAAATTAGAGAAAATTGTAGGTACAGTGTATTAAAGCACATAGGCAGCTAAGATTGATTGCAATGACAGCTTGAATGGTAGTTGACAAAAATTGGTAGGCACAAAACAGCATATGGCTAGCACATAAAAGAAGACAGCAATGAACACAATGATAAGGTTGGTAGGGTTAAATACATAAAAATTAGGAGATTAGGAGATTGGGTAACACTAGGTACAGAGCAAATTTAAAGCTCAGTGTAGGAAACTAAGAAGATGAAATCAGGTACTTTTTGGTTGTTTTAAAATAAGGCAAAACTTTTACAGTTTATCAATTCACTAGGGAGTGAGTTCCATAGACTAGGTCCCTTAATTTGCATAGAGTGTTTACACAGATTAAGTTTGACCCTGGGGATATCAAAGAGATATTTATTTCTGGTGTGGTGATAATGGGTCCTATTACATCCATCCAGGGAGAGTTTCAGAGCATGGTTTGCATTTAAAAACAGGGTTTTGTAAATGTAGTTGACACAAGAGAATGTGTGGAGGGAGTTAATATTTAGCAAGTTTAGAGATTTAAACAAGGGAGCTGAATGTTGTCTAAAAGCTGAGTTAGTTATTATTCTGATAGCAGATTTTTGCTGCGTGATGATGGGCTTAAGGTGGTTTGCAGCGGTAGACCCCCGTGCACAGATACCATAATTAAGATAGGTGTGGGAGTATGTCTCCCAAGATCCTCCCACAGCTGACTTGAATGGCTCATTGCAGTGCACAGTGCACTGATCTTGTGCACAAAGCCTATTTCCCTTAATCCTGGATAGTTTTCTGGCATGTTGGGTATCTCCAGAATGCCCACTTAACCAGGAACACTGTCAAAATACGTAGGCCGCCGTATGTCTAGGCAGGAAGTAGATACAGGAAGAAGTTAAGCATACTGTCCATCAAGGGTCAGTGAGTACATGGCTGGTGCCCGCGTGGGACCGAGGGGAGACGCCAGCAGCGTCTGACCTCTGGGGTCAACCGGCGCGATGTTGAATAACAGCTATGACGTGTTCATGACGTCACTCCTGCTACTGCTCATCGAATGAGCTAATATGATTGGTTCCCGCTCATTTGCTGCAATGCTATTGGTCAATTGTAACTCTTTTGTGTGTGCCCACGAGACGCCCGGAGCTTCAGGCAAGATTCATTCTTGTGAGGGATCTCTTACCTAGTGGACGTGTTCTGTTCTACCGGCCAATAGACTGAACACCGTCTAACCCTCACCGTCAAGTTAACTCAGCGTCTTTGCGATATACCACACACTCGCCAGAATCACGAGTGCGAATATATGGTTTAGAAGCCTAGAGTGACAAATCTCCAGAGCGAAACAGACTGGTATCAGGTAACCCCTGGTGACAAAGATCGTCGTGAGTGACCTAGAGTGAACTAAGGCAGTGCCGCCGCCTAAGTAATCTGTGTGTGACATTACCACAGTGTACAGTGTAGTGCATGGTACCGCCACTCATCCTGAGCGTGTACCTCAGTACCTCGAGCGCCCGCCGCCGCCCTAGCTCCTACGTGACGTCACCACCTCACGCACCGTCAGTGCCAGTGTGTGCGCGTGTGTCTGTCTGTTAAGCATACAGCACGCTTTACTCACGAAATCATCTCAAGATACTGCGAGTACCCTCCGTGTCTACGAGCGAAACCAGCTATCAGGCCACCTACGAGTGCTTGTATAAACGAGTCTGAGTGAGTGCGTAAGGAAAGGTACCTTATCTGTAAGTACAAGATCTTGTCATTGTTTTATTGTGTCTGTGTTGATCTGAGGGGTCAACCACAGTTCTCACCTTCTTATACCTGTCGCAGGTTATAGGTGAATCGACGGTGTATGCGTGTTTATCTGTGTGGTATCACTGCATTTCACTCGTCTGTGAATGTGAGCTTCACATACACCACACATTTATTATTGTGTGATTATTATTGTGTTATTGCATATCATTTTTACCGAGTATCCGGTTGGAACTCTTGTGATCCCTTTGCATACCGGCAGTTAGGTTGCCGTGTTAGTGATTGGCTGTCAACTGTGTTAAGTTAGGTGTTTCTCCACGAGTGGATACGAGTCGATTAGCCAGACGTCAAGAGTCTCGCTAATGCAACCATAGCTTTGCTGACGCCAATCGAAAGTAAATCAAGCACCCTGTGTATTAGTGGTTAAGTTAGTAAATAAACTACTGTTAAGTTTTATGCGGTGTTTCTGTTGAACCACTTCTGAATACTGTCAATATTACTCAAGTCTTCAGCTCTAAGTGTCTTCAACACCGAGTTGCCTGTAAGTCACTAAACTATAAATTTGATGAGGACCCTAGGAGTCCCTTAAAGTGTTACATCATTGAGGAGATTCCAACGACCAACGTGGAGCAGGACCAGGTGAGGCTAGTCTGAGAAGAGACCCACAAGGACTCTAACTCGACCTTGCTCCCAGGCCCTGTATGGTTGCTCTCGTATTTTCTATTTTG
Organism: Procambarus virginalis; assembly: GCA_020271785.1. Taxonomy (NCBI): domain Eukaryota; kingdom Metazoa; phylum Arthropoda; class Malacostraca; order Decapoda; family Cambaridae; genus Procambarus; species Procambarus virginalis. The sequence continues at coordinate 97,704 of WNGS01166130.1, read as the reverse complement.
CTAATTCCGACAGCTTCGTGAAGCGTCTGCCACATGTACATTGGCGACGTACGCATTGCAGTCGTGACAGTAAAAAAAAGAAAACCCCCACAATAGGGGTAGATTAGTGCATAATATAGTGAGAGGAGAGCGGAGTTAGGAACATAATATCTGATTTTGGAGAGTATACCCACTGTCTTAGAGACTTTCTTCGTTATGTGTTGAATGTGGGTGCTGAAGTTGAGTCTCTTGTCTAGGAATAGGCCAAGAAACTTGCCATCATTTTTATTACTGATGTTAATATTGTCTATCTGTAGCTGAATTGCATTTGATGATTTGCTTCCAAATAAGATGTAGTAAGTCTTTTCGATGTTTAATGTTAGTTTGTTCGTTGACATCCAGAAGTGGACATTTTTTAATTCATTATTCACAACATTATTTAGTGTATGTGGGTTGAGGTCTGAATAGATAAGGGTAGTATCATCAGCAAACAATATAGGTTTGAGAATATTAGAGACATTAGGCAGATCATTTATATATATAAGAAATAGAAGAGGTCCTAAGATACTGCCCTGTGGCACTCCAACGGTAATTGGTAGAGTGGAAGAAGTTGTATCATTGATGGTTACATATTGGTGTCTGTCACTAAGATAGGATCGGATGTAGTCAAGGGCAAGGCCACGGATTCCATAATGCTGAAGTTTAAGTAAGAGGTAGTTGTGATTAACAGTATCAAAGGCTTTTCTTAGGTCAATGAAGAGTCCAATTGGAAACTCATTTTTGTCAAGGGCTGAGTAGATTTCGTCAAGGAGACTAATGATTGCATCGTTGGTGCTCTTTTGGGACCGGAAGCCAAACTGGCAGGGGCTGAGTATGTCGAATTTTACGAGGTAGGAATAGAGCTGTTTGTAAATAATTTTTTCAAATATTTTTGATAGAATGGGTAGATTTGATATTGGTCTATAATTATTTATGTCCGCCGGATTGCCTCCTTTATGGACTGGCGTTACTCTTGCTTTTTTGAGGATATCAGGGAAGGTGTGACACTCTATAGATTTGTTGAACAGTAGGGCTATGGGTGAGGCAAGGGCATGGGAGGCTCTCTTGTATACAATGGACGGAATTTCACTGGTGTTCCCTGCCTTGGTTTTTAGAGAGTGTATGATGGACACAACATCTGCCGGGCTGATTGGTGAAAGGAGAAGAGAGTTTGGATAGCTGCCTGAGAGATATGTGTTAATATGTGTCTGAGTCTGTGGGATTTTACTGGCAAGATTAGCACCAACCGATGAAAAGAAACTATTAAATTCATTTGCCATTTCTAAATCAGTTGACAGTATATCCCCATCCTTGTAGAGCTTTATTTGGTTATGTGAGTGTTGCTTAGTTCCTAGGATACTAGAGATTGTTTTCCAAGTGCTTTTCATGTTACCTTTTGCTTCATTGAATCTATTCACATAATATGCTAGTTTTGCCTTTCTTATGATACTGGTAAGCATTGATGAGTACCTTTTAGCTACTTCCTTTGAAACTAGGCCAATCCTAAGTTTCTTTTCATATTCGTGTTTCTTGTTGATTGAGTTGAGAATGCCACTTGTGAGCCATGGATTGTTTAATCTTTTGTCAGTTACTTGCTTGGTAAGAAGGGGACAATGAAGGTTGTAGAGACTGAGAGTTTTGGAGAGGAAGAGGGTAGCTAATGAATTTATATCCTGGGTATTATTGAATTCAGAATCCCAGTTAATATTGTGAAGTGCATCTGTAAGATTGCCTAAAGCTGATTCACTGTGTAGCCTAAATGAAAGTTTCTTGCTTTTTGGTGGTGTTATGTCCATGTTCGCTATGAGAAAGGTAGGATAGTGGTCAGTTGTTCTGTCGTAGATTATACCAGGTACAAGGGGAGCTGTTATGTTTGTCCATATGTGGTCCAAGGTAGTGGCTGATGTTTGAGTGACTCGGGTAGGTTTGGTGATTGTGGGGATTAGCATACAGGAGTTCATGCTGTTAAGGAAATAGTCAACTTGAGAGCAATTTTGTTTACCCAGGTCAATATTAAAGTCTCCTCCCAGAATGATGTGGTTTTTGTTGAGATTGTTGTTTATAATAAGATTCCTTAGGTTGTCTGAGAAAGAAGCTATGTTAGTGTTGAGAAATCTATAGATGGCTCCAATAGTCAAAGAGGATTTAAGGGATTTAATTGTGAACTGAGCAAAAGTATATTCACAGTAGTCATCTCTGTCACTAATAACACTGTTGCAGATAAATGTATCTCGGTAATATATAGCTGTGCCACCACCTTTTTTATTAGGCCTACAGTTATGAATGGCTTTATAACCAGCTAAGTTGTAGAGTTGGGTATAGTCTTTATTTAGCCAAGTTTCTGTTAAAATAATGAACGATAAGTTAGTACCAAGTGCTGTGAGTAATGCATTTAAATCGTCAAAATGTTTACCAAGAGATCTAACATTTTGGTTGTAAACTGATAAACAGGTGGTATTTTGGAGTTTGTTTTTAGCCTGGTGTGCTGTGAAATACTTGCAATAATGATGATCAATGTGCTGGTTGGTGTAGATGTGAGATAGAAGATTTTGATCAGGATCAATATCAGTGTGCATAAAGATGCAGATAAAGGGATCACGATACAAGATACACGATAAAGCAAAACACAAGAATAAAAGCAAATACAATAAAATAGTAACAACTTAGAAGTAAAATAAAGATCCAATAGATAGCCAGGAAGGACACAGAAGTTACATAAAATAAAAAACAAAAAATCAGTAGAGATTGACAATATAAATGTAAAATAAAAAATAATAAGAATAATAAATCATAAAGTAAAATGATCTTGAAGATAATTGGCTTAGTAATGGTTAATTAAAATCCTATAATTGGTATGAACCTAAGAAAACAAAATGAACTCAATAGATAATTCCGAAAAAAAAGATGACATGTAAAACTTATTAAATCTTGAAATTTACTCTAATATAAATCTAAGTGTAAAAATAAACAGGGTGAAAGTATATTCGTGTGGAATATTTTACTATGATACTGAGGTAGATGCTTATATTAACAATTATACTATTAATTAATTCCAATAAATTATTACAAGAATTAACCTAGAGATAATTAAACCTAGGTCCTGACATGAGTCTAATACAGAGTTAAGAGTGTTCTGCGTGATAGCATACCCAGTGGTGTGTATCATTATATCATCAGCATAGCTAATGATGTGGACGTTGGGTTTGCTCGGTATAGAGTTTAACAGCGTGTTTATTAAGATATTAAATAAGGTAGGACTGAGGACACCACCCTGCGGGGTACCTAGTTCAAAGTCTCTTGTTACACTCCTATGCCCCTGGAAAAATACAGATGACTTCCTGTTGGATAAGTAACCCCTGATCCAACAAAGAAGCCGACAACCAATATTCATTCTTGCAAGCTCACTCAAGATAACATGTCTATTTGCAATGACTTAGAGATACTATGAACATGTTTGCCATACAATTTTTGTTTTCTCTAATAGTCACATAGCATAGAGAAAACGGCATTGTATTGGATTTTCGTGGGAAGACTATTGTATTGTTGACACGACGAGTGTAATTAATCGACGTAGGTTTTTTTGTTTGTTACCGGTCTAACGCATCCTTGTGTGACATTTTATACATATGTCCTTGTAGAACATTTTATTGCGAACACATTGGCACAAAAATGAAATATGTACTTTGAAAATTAAGGTCAGGACAGTGAAAAGAATAAACTTTTCAATACTAATTTCGTCGATGTGCGGTAACGGGTAACACTTCACCCACTTCCCACACTCTTGAGGATGGGCGCGATCATGATTCTACATTTATATGCATATGTACGTGTAGGGAATTTTATTGCGATTTCAGTGATACCAAATTTAACGCTGTAGAATAAGTGTGGAGTTTACAACCCTGAAAAGAATAAAAACATTTCGTCGCTGTTTGGAGCTCACGGCTACTGATCTATGTATAGTTGTTCATTTGCGGCCAGTCTAACGCATCCTTGTGTGACATTTTATACATATGTTCTTGTAGAACATTCTATTGCGAACACATTGGGCGCTGCCCAATAAACTCGACACTCGGGGCAAAATTTAAAAAAACAAAATTTTAATCTTGGTGGAACATAAAATGGCCGCCTGTGTTTATGCTGTCGTCAGATGGCGCTGTGACGTCACAGGTGAGGGAAGCACGTACTGCGCATTAATGCCTCGATCCCTAGTTATTTATTTATTTATTTATTTTATTTATTTATATATATACAAGAACGTACATTGGGGGTTAAGAGACAACATAGAGTTTAAGTTGGAATTACAATCTTGTAAAGCCACTAGATATATATAGCATTTCGGGCAAGTCCTTAAAAAATCTTTGAGCAAATCCTTAAACAAACAAAGTTTTAGAGAAATAATTAGGAGTAAAATTGATAAAAAGTGTCTAACAGGTACATTACAGCTTTACTTTACAAGTACAGATGATTTTAAGCAGGATAATTACAGTAAAATTGTCAAAAAAAAATTTACAGGTACGATGCAAGAATTTTCGACACAAAAGCAGATCAGAACAATACACAATAATAACAATACACAATACAATAATGAACAAGGAATCCTAAATACAATTAGGAAAACATCTCAGGGTTATACATTGGATTACTGAAGCACAATATGAGGATCATTACAAGGAGTAATGCAGTACAATACAAGGAGTAATGCAGTACACTCATATTCTATTATTAAGTTAATATTAAGTTCCTTCCTCATGTTAAGTATCTTTGTGGTACTAGAGGCATCCAAGGATTCTCTTCAAGGCTTCGTTCTGCAAGTTTTCAAACCCTTTAAGCTTTCTTTCAGTCATCAAGGCAAGCAGAGGTGCAGCATAATCCACTAAAGATTTGATGTATGCAAGGTACATCATTTTAACAATTGTGACAATGGCACCATAGCCTGAGTGATAACCTGCAACATCTCCAAGAGAGGGCTTATGGAGCCTCTCTTTATACTGACGACAGAGTCAGAAATACAAGAGGACAATACAAGGCAAAGGTATTTGAATCTGTTAACATAGTCAAGCTGGGAGCCATATCATACAGTTGCATCTTGTGAACAGCTCCTCCCTGCCTGGGTGGACACCCGTTTAGTATCTTTGTTTCCTCTGCTGAGATATGACTAAACCTAAGTCCTGACATGAGACTAATACAGAGTTAAGAGTGTTCTGCATGTTAGCATAACAAGTAGTGTGTATCATAATATCATCAGCATACCCAATAGTGTGTATCATTATATCATCATGTATGATGATATATGATACAAGGAGGTCTAAATTGATCGATCAAACGATCTAAATTGGGTACTGATATATGGTCAAATGATTTGCGGAGGCCGTTTAATTCTGACAAATGTAAGGTTTAGAGGATAGGTAATGACGATAGAGTTAGAAGCAAAAGGCAACATGAAAATCACATGGAATACCATCTCTAATATCCTAGGAACTAAACAACACTCCCACAACCAGATAACACTCTCTAAGGATGGCTTTACACCGTCAACTGACTTAGAAATGGCAAATGAATTTAATAGCTTCTTTTCATCGGTTGGTGCTGACCTTGCCAGTAAAATCCCACAGACTCAGACACATATGAACACATATATCTCTCAGGCAGCTATCCAAACTCTCTTCTCCTTTCACCAGTCAGCCCGACAGATGTTGTGTCCATCATACACTCACTAAAAACCAAAGCTCCATTGTATGCAAAGCTCAGTCCATTGTATACAAGAGCGCCTCCCATGCCATTGCGCCACCTAGCTCCATATGCTCTGCTGTTCAACAAATCCCTTGAGTGTCATTCCTTCTCTGATATCCTTAAAAAAGCAAGAGTAACGCCAGTTCATAAAGGAGGTAATCCGGCAAACATAAACAATTATAGACCAATATCAAACCTACCCATACTATCAAAAATATTTGAAAAAATTATCTACAAACAGCTCTACTCCTATCTCGTAAAATTCGACATTCTTAGCCCCTGTCAGTTTGGCTTCCGCTCCTAAAAGAGTACCAACGATGCAATTATTAGTCTCCTTGATATAATTTACTCTGCCCTTGACAAAAATGAGTTTCCGATTGGACTCTTCATTGACCTGAGAAAGGCCTTTGATACTGTTAATCACAATTACCTCTTACTTAAACTCCATCATTATGGAATCCGAGGCCATGCACTGGACTATATCCAATCCTATCTTAGTGATAGACACCAATGTGTAGCCATCAATAATATAACCTCTCCCACTCTACCAATAACCGTTGGAGTGCCACAGGGCAACATCTTGGGACCTCTCCTATTTCTTATATACATCAATGATCTGCCTAATGTCTCTAACATTCTGAAACCTATTTTGTTTGCTGATGATACTACCCTCATCTACTCTAACCCCAACCCACATACACTAAATAATGCTGTTAATAATGAACTAAAAAAAGTCCACATATGGATGTCAACCAACAAGCTAACAATTAACATAGCAAAGACCTACTATACATCTTATTTGGAAGCAAATCTACAAATGCAATTCAGCTTCAGATAGATAATGTAAACATTAGCAATAAAAAAGATGGAAAGTTTTTTGGCCTATTCCTAGACAAGAGACTAAACTTCAGTACCCACATACAACACATAACTAAGAAAATCGCTAAAACAGTTGGGATACTCTCCAAAATCAGATATTATGTACCTAACTCTGGTCTCATCTCTCTATATTATGCACTAATCTATCCCTATCTTAATTATGGTATCTGTGCATGGGGTTCAATTTATTTTAATTTCAAAATTTAAGGTTCAAAATTTACTAGAATGCTTCCAGTAAAGAATAACAAAGTTAATACCCCAAATTAGAAACCTGTCATTTGAAGAAAGATTGTCAAAGCTTAAATTACATTCTCTGGAAAGACAACTAAAGAATTATATATAGGGGTGACATGTGGTTTATGATTTTCTTGATTTGTTTCTATATTTTCATAAATAAAGCATGCTTACTGTCTTATTCCAAGTTTTACGACAATTTTACAAGGTTTAAAATATAAAGCTCAATATATATTGTTTTTATACAGGAATTATACGTTAATATAACATTATAATAACGTAACGATGTCGTGTAAATAACGTTATATTGACGACATATAAATGTTATATTTATGTTATAAGAACGTAAATTGGATAGGTTTACATAAAGTAAACAAAAAAAACGAAATGTTGACTGAAATTTTTTTATTTTTATATATAAAGCAAGAAAACATTATAATTCCATAGCATTCACTATTATTTTTAAATTTTTACATAAATCTTAAAAAACCGTGTCTCAAGAATACATGTTTTAGTTATATCTAGTGGTTTTAAGAACGTCAGATATACGTATTTATGTCAAATGTTAGAGTATTACCTTTGTGGCACCATTTAAAAACGTTCACAAACGTTCTGTGTTTGCTGGGTACCAACACCATCACCTCACCACTTGGGCCAATACCAACACCATCACCACCACTTGGGCCACTACCAAACCCATCACCACCAATGGGCCACTACCAAGCACCCATCACCACACTTGGGCCACTACCAGCACCCATCACACCACTTGGGCCACTACCAGCACCATCACCACCACTGGGCCACTACCAGCACCCATCACCACCACTTGGGCCACTACCAACACCCATCACCACCACTTGGGCCACTACCAACACCCATCACCTCCACTTGGGCCACTACCAACACCATCACCACCACTTGGGCCACTACCAACACCCATCACACCACTTGGGCCACTACCAACACCATCACCACCACTTGGGCCACTACCAGCACCCATCACCACCACTTGGGCCACTACCAGCACCATCACCACCACTTGGGCCACTACCAGCACCCATCACCACCACTTGGGCCACTACCAACACCATCACCACCACTTGGCCACTACCAGCACCCATCACCACCACTTGGGCCACTACCAGCACCCATCACCACCACTTGGGCCACTACCAGCACCCATCACCACCACTTGGGCCACTACCAACCCATCACACCACTTGGGCCACTACCAGCACCCATCACCACCACTTGGGCCACTACCAGCACCCATCACCACCACTTGGGCCACTACCAACACCATCACCACCACTTGGGCCACTACCACACCATCACCTCCACTTGGGCCACTACCAGCACCCATCACCTCCACTTGGCCACTACCAGCACCCATCACCACCACTTGGGCCACTACCAGCACCATCACCTCCACTTGGGCCACTACCAACACCCATCACCACCACTTGGGCCACTACCAACACCCATCACCACCACTTGGGCCACTACCAGCACCCATCACCACCACTTGGGCCACTACCAACACCCATCACCACCACTTGGGCCACTACCAACACCCATCACCACCACTTGGGCCACTACCAACACCCATCACCACCACTTGGGCCACTACCAGCACCCATCACCACCACTTGGGCCACTACCAACACCCATCACCTCCACTTGGGCCACTACCAACACCCATCACCTCCACTTGGGCCACTACCAACACCATCACCACCACTTGGGCCATTACCAGCACCCATCACCACCACTTTGGCCACTACCAACACCCATCACCACCAATGGGCCACTACCAGCACCCATCACCACCACTTGGGCCACTTCAGCACCCATCACCACCACTTGGGCCACTACCAACACCCATCACCACCACTGGGCCACTACCAGCACCCATCACC
>WNGS01166130.1:77025-87350 GCA_020271785.1 Procambarus virginalis | reverse complement strand
AGGAGGATAGGAGAGGAGATGAGGCCAGGAGAGAGAGAGAGATAGAGATAGATAGAGAGATAAGAGAGAATAGGCGGGCGATAGAGAATAGGTATAGAGTAAAGATAGAGAGAGTAGATATAGTAGGAGAGAGAGAGAGAGGAGAAGAGTAGAGAGGGAGAGCGAGGCGTAGGCTATTAGGAAGGATAAGTGAGAAAGGAGGATACGTGGATACGAAAGCCCAGGGAAAAAAAAAAAAATAGAGAGAGAGAGAGAGAGAGAGAGAGAGAAGGTCGCTCGTCGAATCACAATCACCGACTGTGGAAACACACAGCAGTTCAAATACGACACAAGTATGACTTCAACTCCTGCCAATTCAGACACACTCGTACCTGCATCTACAACTGTCAAAGAGGGGGGCCCACAACAACTGTATAAGAGCCAAATCAAAACTCTTGCAGCCAGAATAGGCCTAGATGGAGTGGGGGCCGCCCTGACCAGCGTCCTCGGCTTCCATTCCATCAGCCACAACTAACCATAACAAGACATTGCATCACCAACCTCGGCGCTGAACAACGCCAACACCGGCCTTTACATCCTCAGCCACAACTAACCATAACAAGACATTGCATCACCAACCTCGGCCATGAACAACGCCAACACCGGCCTTTCCACCCTCAGCCACAACTAACCATAACAAGACATTGCATCACCAACCTCGGCCCTGAACAACGCCAACACCGGCCTTTACACCCTCAGCAACAACTAACCATAACAAGGCATTCCATCGCCAACTTCAACAAGGCCATGTACAACATCGACACCAGCCTCCATACCCTTAGCCAAAACTTTACCATAACCAAACACTGCATAGCCCACCCCAACAAGGCCTTGAACATCAACACCAACAGCACACTCACCACGGATCTCAATTCTTGAGTCGGCGGCTTAGCTCTGGCGGGCAACTTGCCAGTCTCATGGTAAGGCCGTGCTCCAAATACGATCGAAGGGAGCATACGGCTGAAACCTGTCGGAGTGATCTCTGGTGCAATCACTGCCACCGAAGAGGTAACCAAGAGGACTCATGTCGAACCAAAAGAGATTTAGATAGACCTTATCTTGGATCAATTTAAGAAATACTCAGACTTGGTGCACACTCTTACTTGTGAGCACCCTTACTATCCATACCCTAGCACTACAGGTGGCGCTGTGCCTTACTCAGCACAGCAGATTTCACACCACCAGCAAACCAGCTTCATGGTGTGCCGCCACACACAGCTTCCTTCTCAAGCAACATGCAGACATGAGGAGGCAATCGATCAACATACTGTCTGTCAACATCAGAGGCTTCATAACCATTGTTGGCGATCTCTCACAGTTTTGTGAATACGCATCGCCCTGATGTGGTTGTTGTGCTAGAAACATTTCTAGATGACAGGACTCCTGAGAACTTTACTACAGTTGCTGGTTATACCTCATGCATGTGCCACATCAGACTGTTGGACAAAGTGGGCAGACAGGGTAGAAGGATCATCTTTAGTCTTGAGCAAGTCTGGTGGGAACAGTCTGAACATCAGACCCTGCAACACCGTTGGGACGTTGGTGGTCTAACTGTTATGTACAAGGCCAACATCCTCAAAGTTCTGCACCTGGCCCAACTCCGTGGACTACCAGTAGTTGCCTCCCGTAGCACTAGACTCTCACCTTTCCACAGTGTCATGCTGGTAATTCCTTTCTCAAGAACATCACTCCATCAGCGATCATTCACTCCTAGGCTGATTCGCATCTGGAACATGCTTGCTTAACAGGGTGATACACGGGAGATCAGGTCAACTGATCACATGTAGGCTCTGGCATACTGTTGGCAGCAGGCTCATACTGTTCCTTACATGATTGCTACCTATTCTTGTTAATGAATAGACTATTCCTACTGATGCATATAACAGGATCATGAAATAAATGGGCGTCTAGGAGTAGGTAGGATTACAACATAACTGAGGCAGGATTACAGTTGCCTCCAATATTGATTGTTGCCGCCGAAGACGGCTAGTGTATTGTGCACCCCATACTCATCCTGTGAGCGGTAGCGCAAAAGCATTACAGAGGGCACAAAACGTTTTTATCAGACCTCATCTTAGACTATTACATAAACAATTTCATCTATCCTTCACACCTTATAGTTACAATGTCAGCTAGTTACAGAGAAAGTGTTATTACAAGAGCTACATATTTACAGTAAGTCATCATACATTAATGGTAGGTCTTATTGCTAATACATAATAGTTTGACCAATGGGGATATTACAGAGTCATAGGGGAACTTCTGTTTATTATTAGTCCTCACAATACACTACTTGCTTCTGAATCTCATATGTCGATCATCTACTGGAAGCGAAATATGGATACAGTGCAAGGATTTCAGGTAATTTATCCATGGTAATAAGATAGGTTGCCATATCAAACAGAGTGAGCTTAGATTTATCTCTAAAAGGCTCAGTTTTACTACAATCCAAGATATAGTGTTCGAGTGTGTGTCCCTGTCTTTGTCCACACACTTTACACTTTACTTCATCTAGATCCCTATACAAGCCGAATTGCCAGAGATATTTGTAGCCAAGTCTTATACGAGCTGTGACAACATCTGTTAGTCTACTGACAAATCAAGAGTTGTTTTATCCACTGCTAGAGGAAAACATAGACAAATCGCAACTTTTCAAATCAGAAATAATATTTTTTTACTCTTGGCACTAATGCTGGTAAAATATGAATTAGTGAATTCATTAGTGATTATTACATCGTCGTCATACCAGACTGTGCTGAAAGCCCCAATTCTTCCCAGGGTAGACATTTTTGTTGGTAGCATATAGGAAATTAATTGGGTAAAGGGCCAATAATTAAAATTTTAATTTGTTTCCAACACCTGTTTCCCCAAGAAGACCTACACCCATTTAAACATTGTATTTGACAACCCGTTTACAAATTCCCCGTAATCATAGTCCTCCAATTTTGTTATGTCATCTTTGGTTAAAGATACTTTAAAGTCTATTACGATGTTGATCAAGTCTAAGCAAGCATCCTGGGTGGCAGGTGTGCGAAATTCTAAGTAATTATACCTCTAACGTTGATTGACGGGCAGAATGTCTGTTGTGTCAAGGTAATTGAACTTTCTACGCTGTGTATTTTGCTACTTCTGGGAAACTGATCAATAATACTAGAAGAATACTATTTTAATGGTATTCTCGCTCCAGCCCCACTACCCACAATGATCTCTCCGAAAGTCAAAATACGACTGCTTAAGTTAGGGAAAATACCTCATCTTTATAGCACACTCTGTTTACATTTTTCTTTTTTTGCTATTTTACATAGAAAAATGTGTAATAGTTTACATAGTTTTTCTCCTGGAGAGTCTTTTAACCCCACCACCTGTCACAGATTTCTTGCCCACACTCTTAAGGGCATCACAACTGCGTGTTCAGACCGCTCTTCACATCTCGTTTACCGCTGGATAAATCATCAAGCACATTTTCCCTAAATGGCAGTTGGTACTCACCTAGTTGTGCTTGCGGGCGTTGAGCTCTGGCTCTTTGGTACCGTCTTTCAACCATCAATCAACTGACGTACAGATTCCTGAGCCTAATAGGCTCTATCATATCTACATTTGAAACTGTGTATGGAGACAGCCTCCACAACATCACTGCCTAATGCATTCCACTTGTTAACTACTCTGACACTGAAAAAGTTCTTTCTAACGTCTCTGTGGTTCATTTGGGTACTCAGTCTCCACCTTTGTCCCCTTGTTCGCGTACCACCCGTGTTAAAAAGTTTATCCCTATCTACCCTGCCAATTCCTCTGAGAATTTTGTAGGTTGTGATCATGTCTCCTCTTACTCTTCTGTCTTCCGGTGTCGTGAGGTGCATTTCACGCAGCCCTTCCTCGTAACTCATGCCTCTTAGTTCTGGGACTAGCCTAGTGGCATACCTCTGAACTTTTTCCAGCTTTGTCTTGTGCTTGACAAGGTACAGGCTCCTTGCTGGGGCCGCATACTCCATGATTGGTCTTACATATGCTGTGTACAAGGTTCTGAATGATTCCTTACACAGGTTAATGAAGTATGTTCTGATATTAGCCAGCCTCGAGTAGGCCGCAGATGTAATTATTTTTATGTGGGCTTCAGGAGATCTGTCTCTGTCCGTTTCATTAAGTACTTCATTTCCCATTCGGTATCCTGTGTCTCGCCTTCTCTGTCCTCCGCCAAGTTTCATGATTTACTCGGGTTGAACTTTAGTAGTCATTTGTTGGACCATTCATTCAGTCTGTCTAGGTCATCTTGTAGCCTCCTACTATCAGACTCTTTTTTAATCCTCCACATAATTTTTGCATCATCAGCAAACATGGAGAGGAACGATTCTATACCCTCTTGGAGATCATTTCATAATGATCTAATGATATCAGAAACAGTATAGGTCCAAGGACTGACCCCTGCGGGACTCCACTGGTGACGTCTCGCCAATCTGAGGCCTCACCACTCACAGTGACTTCTTCTGATGCTTAGGTTCTCTCTTATCCAATCGAATACCTTCCCTTTCACTACTGCCTGCATCTCCAGCTTTTTCACTAGCCTCTTGTGTGGAACTGTGTCAAAGGCTTTCTGGCAATCCAAAAATATGGAGTCTGCCCACCCCTCACTTTCTTGCCTGATTTTTGTTGCTTGGTCATAGAATTCAATTAATCCTGTGAGGCAGGACTTGCCATCCCTGAACCCATGTTGATGCTCTGTTACAAAGTTCTTTCGCTCCAGATGTTCCACAAGCTTTTTTCGCACGATTTTCTCCGTTAGCTTGCATGGTATGCAAGTAAGGGACACTGGCCTGCAGTTCAGTGTTTTCTGTCTATCCCCCTTCTTGTATTTCGGGACTACATTAGCAGTCTTCCAAATTTTTGGCAATTCTCCTGTTACCAGTGATTTTTTATACATTGTGGAGAGTGGCAGGCACAGTGCTTCTGCTCTTTCCTTATGTATCCGTGGGGAAATTCCATCCAGGCCTATAACGTTTGTCACATCCAATTCTAGCAAGAGCTTCCTTACATCCCCACTGATAATCTCAAACTCTTCTAGTGGTTCCTGGTTAACTATTACTTCTCTTATCTCTGGAACTTCCCCCTTGCTCTAATGTGAAGACATCCTGGAATTTCTTATTCAGTTCCTTGCACACTTCCTTGTTTTTTGTAGTGAATCTGTCTGCCCCTATCCTCAATTTCATTACCTGTTCCTTTTCTGTTGTTTTTCTCCTGATGTGGCTGCGCAGCAGTTTAGGTTGAGTCTTTGCCTTGCTTGCAATGTTATTTTCGTATTGCCCTTCTGCCTCTCTTCTCAACGTGACATATTTTTCCAGGCACTCTGGTATCTTTCTCTGCTCGCTAGTGTCCTGTTATTTATATAGTTTCTAAGCGCTCTTTTACTTTGCTGCTTAGCTAGCCTACATCTCTGGTGAAACCAAGGGTTTCTCATCTGCATTTCGTCGTTTTCCTTTTGGACCGTGACAAACTTGTCTGCTGCCTTCTTACTCTTCTGCGTTATGTAGTCCATCATGTCTTGGTCCGTCTTTCCTCTGAGGTCTGTTTCCCATGCTATATCTATTAGGAATATCCTATCTCATCATAGTTTCCCCTTTCGGAATACCAGCCTTTTGTTTTTAGCTCCCCTCCTCGAGTTCCTTAACCCTTCTTCAAGCAGATACTCTAACGTCAGTACACTGTGGTCGATCATTCCTACTGGGGCCTTTAAACCAATATCCCTTATGTCGGAGTTGTTCAGATGAAGACTAGGTCAAGTCTCGCTGATTCATCGTTTTCTCTCATCCTTGTGGGTTCCCTGACATGCTGGCTTAAGAAGTTTCTTGTCACCACCTCCAATAGTTTAGCTTTTCATGTATCCTCATCTCCTTTCGGTTCCTTGTTCTCCCAGTCTATCCTTCCATGATTGAAGTCCCTCATGATGAGCAGATGGGATCCATTTCAACAAGCAGCAGAGGCTGCCCTTTCAATTATAGTGTTAACTGCCATGTTGTTGTTGTCATACTCTTGCCTGGGTCTTTTGTCGTTTGGTGGAAGGTTATATATCACCGCCACTTCTACTCATAATCTTCCCATCGACATGGTGCATGTAATGTACAGTACCCCTCGTAGCCTGGGATAACCATCTCCTTGAACCTCCATTCCTTTCTCATCAAGGAGTGTGTGTGTGTGTGTGTCTGTCTCTGACACTATCCCAAATATCATTACCAAAGATTCAACGTGGACTGGTACTACCGCTACTATCACTACAAGAGCTACCACTATAATTGTTACTACTACCTGCATACATAACCTCCACTTGGGCCGCTACCAGCACCCATCACCTCCACTTGGGCCACTACCAACACCCATCACCTCCACTTGGGCCAATACCAGTACCCATCACCTCCACTTGGGCCACTACCAACACCCATCACCACCACTTGGGCCACTACCAACACCCATCATCACCACTTGGGCCACTACCAACACCCATCACCTCCACTTGGGCCACTACCAGTACCCATCACCTCCACTTGGGCCACTACCAACACCCATCACCACCACTTGGGCCACTACCAACACCCATCACCACGACTTGGGCCACTACCAACACCCATCACCACCACTTGGGCCACTACCAACACCCATCACCTCCACTTGGGCCACTACCAGTACCCATCACCTCCACTTGGGCCACTACCAGTACCCATCACCTCCACTTGGGCCACTACCAGCACCCATCACCTCCACTTAGGCCACTACGAACACCCATCACCTCCACTTGGGCCACTACCAGTACCCATCACCTCCACTTAGGCCACTACCAACACCATCACCACCACTTGGGCCACTACCAGCACCATCACCACCACTTGGGCCACTACCAACACCCATCACCACCACTTGGGCCACTACCAGCACCCATCACCACCACTTGGGCCACTACCAGCACCCATCACCTCCACTTGGGCCACTACCAGCACCCAACACCACCACTTGGGCCACTACCAGCACCCATCACCACCACTTGGGCCACTACCAACACCCATCACCACCACTTGGGCCACTACCAGCACCCATCACCACCACTTGGGCCACTACCAGCACCCATCACCACCACTTGGGCCACTACCAACACCATCACCACCACTTGGGCCACTACCAACACCATCACCTCCACTTGGGCCACTACCAGCACCATCACCTCCACTTGGGCCACTACCAGCACCATCACCTCCACTTGGGCCACTACCAGCACCCATCACCACCACTTGGGCCACTACCAGCACCATCACCTCCACTTGGGCCACTACCAGTACCCATCACCTCCACTTGGGCCACTACCAACACCATCACCACCACTTGGGCCACTACCAACACCCATCACCACCACTTGGGCCACTACCAACACCCATCACCACCACTTGGGCCACTACCAGTACCCATCACCACCACTTGGGCCACTACCAGCACCCATCACCTCCACTTGGGCCACTACCAGCACCCATCACCTCCACTTGGGCCACTACCAACACCCATCACCACCACTTGGGCCACTACCAACACCCATCACCACCACTTGGGCCACTACCAGCACCCATCACCACCACTTGGGCCACTACCAGCACCCATCACCACCACTTGGGCCACTACCAACACCCATCACCACCACTTGGGCCACTACCAACACCCATCACCTCCACTTGGGCCACTACCCAGCAAACATTTTCACGTTTTTAAAACGTTCTAAAAACGACATTTCATTGTTTTCAGCACGTTTATAATTACGTTTAGAAAATGTTTTTTGAGAACTTTTATTTACGACCTTAGAACGTAAATAAATAATGTTTCAAAAAACATTTCTGTAATCTTTTAATTACCTACATTAAAACGTTTAGGGTAAATTAGGGTATAATAATTTTGTTTAATTCATATCTGAAATAGAAAAGGAGAGAAAGAAAGAAAGAAGACATTCCAGAAGACAAAGAAAGAATACATATTTGAGAAAGAAATGGACATTCTATATATATATTTATGTGGACAAATGAATAGGGTACAAAAAGATAATTAAAATATTATATTTATTTAATTAACACTTTCGCGCACGCGGCACTCAGGGAAAAAAAAAAACGATTGTGCGCGTGGCGTTCTGGGCGCTCAAGTGTAAAGACAAAAAAGTGTATAAACTTTTCACGCTCCTAACATCAATTCTCAAGCTACGTATTTCATTTTGGTATCAATGTGTTGGCAATAAAATTCTCTACAAGATCATATGCATAAAATGTCACCAAAGCATTTGCTATCCCACCACGAAATAAATAAACACGAAGATGACTCACCGTGACACCCAAACAGGAAGTAAATGTTCATACTCTTTCGTTTGTTGCCAGCTCCACAGTGATCCTACAGCATTGATTTTGATATCACTGAACTCGCAATAAAATTCCCCACCCAGACATATGCCTATCAATGTATAATTATGATACGGGGTGACCCGCACGAGTGTGGGAAGTGGCCGAAGCGTTAGCCGTGATTTCAGCAGCGATGACACTGTTGTGATGCAGCGCTTTGAAAGTTTATACTTATTTCACTGTCCTGACATTATTTCTGGAGCTACGTATTTCATTTTATAGCAATGTGTTCGCAATAGAAAGTTCTATAAGAACATGGGTAGAATTGGTCAACAGAGCGTCAAATAAATTTGCGGCAAATAAAATCTTACGCGTGTTTGTACCCGTGAACGTAAAAAGTTTTTACTTTGTTCATGTTTTTCAAGTTTATACTCGTTTCACACCGTTTTTTTTTTGTATAGTGTTCGGAATAAAATTCCCTACACAGACATATGCCTATCAAGTACAATTCTTGGGAATTCACAGCTGTAGAGACGGCCAAACACACACAACCGGAACCCGCTCTGGATACTCCAACTCACACCCGCAACACCCACAAAAAAAGTTTCTGGTGTTTCGTGTATACTTTAGTTTTCGTGCTACAGTTGTCATTTAGGTATCAAAATATTCCTAAGAAAATCGACTACAATACTACAACAACCTAGGACAATTATGTGTACTTACCAAAGGAAAGACGATTGTAGAAAAATAAGTTGAGCATTTTCTCTCCACTCCACCTCCTTCAGGTACCAATTCCTGAAGTTGCTCAACAGATGTTCGTAGGTGGAGTGAAGCTGGTGCGGGTGGTTACTTCTTGTCCACATAATACACCCTTTTCTTGTGATAACTGGTGTAACACGGTATGACACAAAGTGGAACATCGCATGTCTTGCATGCTATACCAGTTTCCTTCCTAATACCCGACTTTGAACACACTTGACACCTGCGACGTTCGGGAGTTTTACAAGTTCATGCTTCAATTTGTAGTTCAGGCGAGTCTCTGATAAAACAACACGTCCCTGTTGTCTCTGTGTTGGTTGTACACTACAGTCTGAATCGTCGCTCTCACCATTGTCTTCAAACAACAGTGTAGCAGATGAAATATCTTCATCAGATTCATGGTTGGCTTCAGCACGAGGTGTAGACGTGAAGAGAGGGCGCCTCACACCCGACGGGCCAGGTGTTGACGGGTTAGCAGCAGGATACACAGGACCAGTGTCATCATTTATGTCTGGAGCATGAACTAAATGAGGAGATGGTGTTGTTGTTGCAGGCCACTCTTCCTTGTCAAATTTCAATAAAGCCCAAATAGCAACCTCATGAAACTGGAGCAGAGTTAGTTTCTTTCGGTCATCTGTGTTGGCCTTGTACAATGCATAAGCGTTTTGCAAAGCCATTTGCAGGAAATAAAAGGTTATTTTCTTTGTCCACTTGTGACATTTCCTGGCGAAATGGTAATACTTTACCATTTGATCAAAGTGGTCAACACCCTTCATGAACTTATTGTAGTCAATAATTGCCTTTGGTTTGTTCACCACAACCTGCTGTAGTCCTGTTGTTCCATCTGGCCTACGAACTCGTTTGCGTTTTTGAACTCTATTTGTGTCTGCATTGTGGAGGTTGGTAATCATAGAGACAACTCGCTTGTCTTTCCACAGCAGAATGAAGGTGTTGTCCTTGCGGCGGTAGACTGTGGTATCCACATCAATCTTAGTCTTCGCTATATGTTGCAGGTCTTTTGGGGCGCCACTATCATCAATCATCGAACAATGGTGGAATATTGTCCTCAAGCCACACACACTGGCCCCAGGCTGGCGAGTACGTACTGGACGTGTACGCTTGCGAGAGGCTGGGTGCCTCATCTACCTCACTCGGTTCATCCTCACCTGATAATTCATA